>JAYMTH010001922.1:0-13606 GCA_036897465.1 Pelargonium australe | reverse complement strand
ACTGTTTTTTTTTTTTTTTTTTCTTTCTGTTGTTTATAATTTTATATATCAAATTAGTATCCTTAATTTGGAAAGCAAAACAACGTTAACTTATTTACTTGTTTGATCTTTGATTTGTTAACCTTTTGAGGTGTTACATAACCAAATGTGTTAAAATGTTGTATTGGATTTTAACTTAATTTCTAAACGAATTTTTAATTTTAGTCAAATTAGTATTTTGTTGTTGTTGTTGTTTATAATTTTATATATTAAATTAATATCAAATATATATTACAGTCCAATTATTAAATTTCAGGCTTCATTTCTCTTTCTTCTTCCAATTGTTAAGTGTTTGCTACATTTGATAGATTTGGTGTCATTATTGTGTCAACAATTACACAGATAGATCGCAGTAACATAAATTAACCATTTTAGAGCAAATTAGACTGATTGGTTTAATTAACTTAATTAGGATTCAACCATAATAAATAATTCAAATTTTAGTTAGAAATACTCAAAATTAGTAATTATAAATCTATTGAAATTGATGAATCACTTCCGAAGAGAAGTTTACAGATTTTTTTTATTAACTATTGATCCGTAAGTGTGACAATTTAATTCACAGGCAAGGTTTGAGAATAATTTTGAATCAATCTCTTACATTTAAAGACCAGACTGGTTTGACATCAATCATCTATATGTGTACATATTGTTTGCTAAAGAACACAACAGAAAATTTACTAAATTTGCAACTAAAAAATAATATTGGCATTAATTAAGTCTAGCTTAGTTTAAATAATCTGCAATCAATAATAGCTATTAAAATAAATAAATAAATAAATATAGACATAGAACTTAACATTTTTTACAACTATTAGTAAAGTATATAATTTTGAAAGTTAGTGACTTGTAGAATCAAAACAAATACATCCAAAAAATAAAAAATAAAAAGGAATATCCAATATTGTATTTGACTTGCAATTTTCTTGGCATGAGCAATGACAAAACTGATAGAGTTGTAGAGGGGTCCCCTGATTTTGATCTTTCAAGATTTGGAGATTTTTATAGGAGCTGTCAGATTCCTAGACAAACTATTTATTTATGTTTGTATTTGTCTCTATTCTCTACATAGAACATATAATTGCTTCAAGCCCATCACTTCAATGGACATTCATGGTTGATATATAAAAGAACTCAATTGCAACTAGTACTATTTGCAAGAATCATTCTTGGATCTATACTTTGTCCAATTCTAAATTTGTTTTCAGTTTCATTAAAGAGTTTTGTAGGATAAAAATTATTAGGCTGATATGAAATTCATTTCCAGTGTGACAGTAACATAATCATGTTTATCAAATTTTGATTCGTAAGTGTGTTTGTACGTGTCTTGCACCTAAGCACATATGAAGTAACTATAAATGTAGCTCTATGATTGTAGTTGATGAAGATTATGTAGAAAATTATCGAGTCGTTGAATTGATATGGACTCATGTGATCCATATGGATCTTTTGGACCGGTTTTTGGGGATTGGGGGTCGTGCGGTGGACCACATACTGTTCTTATTGACCACACAAGTCATAATATATTTATGTCTCGTGTATCAATATGAGCCGAAACCGGGTGAAATTGGCCGCCATTTGGTCGTGGGCGTGCAATCTAGGCCACATCAATGTGCATATACTACACACATTTGTGTTCTATTGTTTTTTAGTGATTTTCTCGTTTGTAATCGATAGTATGGGTGTCATTATAGAATTTCGGGGATCGTATTTTGTGTACATCTCATCGGTTCAATTAACAAAAGCAAAACATATGTAGACAATTATTAATTTGACATATATACATGTTAACATATAAAGTGACATTGGTTTTCAACCGGTAAAATTTTGGTTGAGATTATTTTGCCTCAAATAATAAAAAGGGGTAATGACAGATGGAGGACCATTTTTCGGTTCCAAAACACATAATGTACATAAGTTTTAAATCATAGTTTTGGAGGTACCTTAATTTTGGATTCATCTGTAAACCGTTAAATGCAACGCAAAAATTGCACATGACCAACTAATTTTTTATTCTTCCCAAAATACCCTAGTCTCCCTCAAACCATGCTACAATGAATCCCACAAGCAGACATGTCGCCGGAGCTACGCATCGGATCTCTTCGAATCTGAGCTTGGGCTCGAAACAGATTCCATCTTCACAAGATTGAAACAGAGCCTCTTCTTCCACACCATCTGAGACGGAAAGAACCTTGAAACCAAATAAACTTGTGATTGGACTCAAGATTTGTTAGATCTGATTTCAATTTTCTATAATATCCCTCTTTCTGATTTTGATTTGTGTTCAAGTGTTCACAGTTGTTTTGTTACTCAACTTGTGTTTTCGATTTGTTAGTCAAGTGTTCAAAGACTTGTCAAAATCTGCAACAACACTTACTGTAAAATAAAAGTTTAATTTTTGGTTCATGAGTTTTGAGTTTGAGTATGCAAAGATGAACTCAAAATTTAGTCTTAATTTACGGATTGACGGTTTCTGGGCTTCTAACACAAAGATCTTTATTGATCTGGAATACCCAGTTTCCGGTGACCGGGAACTTCAAAATTTGCATTTTCCGGCCGCCGGAAACTGGGTTTTTAGAAATTAAAAAAATCAAATAAAACACAATTTACATGATTTAATTAGCCCACTTCCTTGTTCTTCTAAGCAAATGCAATTTTTTTATTACGCAAACTCATTTGGATACTTAGTCTTGATTCTCTAAGCAAATGCAATTTTTTATATGATAAAACTCATTTGTTCACTGAAAATTCAATATTTTCATGGATGAACTCATAAGAACAAGACTATGAACAGAGGGTAAAATTGCCATTTTACACAAATTTTAACATGGTTAGTGATTTACAGATGAAGTCATAATTAAAGTACCTCTAAAACCATGTTTTAAAACATAGGTGTATTATGTGTTTTGAGGCGGAAAAATGGGGTCTCATCTGTAATTACCCCATAATATGGACAATAGATAACATCTTGTACATATATGGTTCTAAGATATGAAAAGTGAATATTATATTGTTATTTATAGAAACTAATTAAAGAGTTGGAAGATATAGGAAATTATTTAACTGTCATCCAATTTGGATAATGAGTATTTGTATAGTTTTGAATTTATTTGATCATGTAAAAAAAAAAAAGTAAAAATGTTAAGTGATGTTTTATCGACTCAAGAAAGTGGTTAAGTTTATTCGCTTTTTCGAAAATTGTAGAATCTTTCTCTTATCTAGACATTTTTTTAATATAATATTTCTTTCGGACCATTCATATGTCATTATTACACTAACGTACTGTTAATGAAAATACATGTATCAAATCCTTGGAAGAAGAAATTAAATCACAAAAATTGGATGGTGTAGGATTTGTATGTAGGCTAATGTATGGAGAACAGCATGAACCCATGATTGAAAGATTAATTTTTAAGCAAATTCAATCACAGATTGACAAACTCCTCACTTTAACAAATTAAAGACCTTTAACTTGTCAATTCTAAGTATGTGTGATATAAACTTAATAACAATAACAGATTGTGATAGATAAAAAATTTAATTGATACGCAATTTTTTATATTTTAGAATATAATGTCATGATAAATACATCAACATATTTTTTTATATATAAATAAACTATATTTTGCCTTATCTATGTGCCTCTATGTGTAACCTAATAATAAAATTTAATATGATATCATACTCGATTTTGGTGAATGGTCATTTGTCTTTCCTTTCAACTTAGGTCCATCATCTATGTGAAGCTCTTGTTTGTTTTCTCTTATTTGGTCTATACGTGATGAAAAGTGTTAAGTGATACTTTTTATCAGACTTGCACATCAAGGGCGACAAATTTAATCAAATCAAAAGAAGCACATCGACATATTCTTTCCATCAACTTCATATACACTTAAACAATGACTTATTACCATGGTTTAATAGAACATCTCAATACATAGTTCAAATATCGCAATTATGTATAAAGATTGTGAGATCAAATTCCGTTGGATAAAACGGGAAAAAGATTACAGAAAGAGAGATAAGTTTCCCTCTAGATCCCGATTATGATGCCAATTTATTTTCAAGAATGTGACGTGCAAATATGAAATGAATTTAAGCGACTTATTTTATACTACTCTTGAGATTAATAAAAGTTACGTTTGCTGATAAAAAAAAATTAATTGACTCAAATATTTAAAACATGTAACATTTTGAATACAATAATTAATCACACATAATTTTGACTACGTACATATGGTTACTTTTATCTTCGTATTAATAATATTGAAACAAAAATATAATTTTGAATAATATATGGTTTAAGATTATATTTTTTTAAAAAAGATTATCAAAATAAGCACTCACATAAAAATAAATAATTAAGAAAATGAAATGATAAAAAATAAAAAACGTGTTTTGTAATAAGTTATTGATGTAAATGATGAGCTGCACCATACATTTTAAAATAATAAAATGTGGAAGCATTAGCATATAATAAGAATCAACTTGCAATACAACTCCACTCAGTACCTTAAATCCAGTAATTAAAGGAGTGGCTTTAGCTAATTCCGTGTTTATATGATTATAATTATCACTGATCAAATGCGTTGCGTTTGATCCCCACTCAACATACATATGGGGAGAGGTGAGAAGTTTTAACTGTGACTAAGCCTCGAATGAGATTAGTCTGGGTGTGGTAAAACGGCTTAAAGATATCAACCACTAATGATACGGGCCCTCTCAGGATACCAATGATTAAATACCTAAAAAATGCATTTTTACGTAGCTAAATAATTACGAGAGGGAAATCATATCTTAAAATAATAAAATGGAATTTATTTCAAGAAATTCAAGAGACTTTTTTTTTTAAAGTATCATAAGATCTTATGTTAATTTAAAAGGTTCAAAAATACAAGATATGTGATTAAGCAAAACGGCTTTGCTCAACCACACACTTTCTCAATCGAAACAGATGATCTAGTCAAATTACGAGCAACATGATCGCTCCCTTCCTAACAAACTGAAAATTTAAACTAGAAAAGCTAGATAAGCAAGACAAAATGTCAGATATAGCCATACCCAAGGCACTGAAAAACCTTTCCCCTCCGGTCTTCAACGCATGAACCTAACTATGAGCAACAAGATGCGCTCCCCTCCTACCAAAACGGAAAGCCAAACTAGAAAAACTAGATACGCAAGACAAAATGTCAGTTATAACGAGACCCAATGCACTGAGAAACCCCTCCCATCTGGTCTTCAACGCACGAACCACATTTTCAGTCAGCTCCAGGTCCAGGGCACCCAACCCCCCTACCCGACCACCGCCGCTAACCGCACCCGACCAGTCACCAAGAACCCAACCACCCCCTGATTTCTCATCAGTAGCGAACTCAACACTATCCGTGTTGAGCTTGAAATACGGCATCGCTTCCTCCAAAGTCATCAACTTAAGAGTACGTGGTGCTGCCTCAGCCGGGATAGGACTGCTCGAACCAACTACTCTACTCGCTTGTTGTAGAGAAGAGAGGCGCTGCTCTGACCACGACAAACCAACTATAGAATTCACAAATTCACAAGAACGTTGCAGTTACGCAAGACTCAAAGCTGCAAAAACCAAAACTAACAGTCACAAAAATCCTACTAAACTCTAATACTTTTCGTCGAGACAACACTCACATTTGTGATAGTACCACTGCTTTGGACAGAGACTAAAACTCAGATGACATCCACCGCAGCCACCTCTAACCTTGCTGCTAGTAATTCAAGAGACTTTTGAACTAATTTAGAGTAAAATTAGTGTTCTAAAGGTACAACAAAATTTCAATAAAATGAATTTTTTTTAATAAAAATTCGAAGAAAAAATAAGTGTATATTTTCTAAAAGATCATACCATTGCAGTACATAGATAAACTCATAATATTATTTTATTTTTTAGAAAGAAAAAAAAAACATGTGTTTAGAAAGATTCCAATAAGATAACACTCTCAAGTCTCAACCATCACATTCATGTTTGAACAATTTAAGCATGCTTCTTATTATTATTATTTTATCAATATTTTCATCACTTTGTTGACTAGTTTGATGATGTGGCAGCAGCTGGATCTGCCACATCAGATGGGAAATCTATTTTCATATTGAAAAGTGCATAATTTTGCAGCTTGACATTTGTTAATGACAAGTGGAGCACTATTATTTAACTGTTCTTATGTTTATCTTTAGGTACTTTTATGATTTTGTGTTGAATTCGTTGAACCTCATGATTTTAAGATTGAGTCACTCACTTATATAATATCAGTTCTTAAGGATGTGGAAAAATCTACCTAAATACACATGTCAAAGATTATATATTAATCAATATTACACTTTTTTAATTAGTAAACTTTTTATTTAAAAAATATTATGACATGGCGAAACAAAAATAAAAAATGGCTAATCCCCACATTCACACCCGTTGAATGTGGGTTCCACACATGCCAACCAAACTCGTCTAAGGTACGCAACGCAGAAAAGTATGTCATTCTTAAGACTCAGCCCGACTTTCACCACGCTGAGTAAGCATGCAGAAGCTTAAGGCATAACTGGGCACTTGAAAAGGACTCACCTCGTAGCAAAAATGTATCACAACCCCCACATTTCTACCGATCAATCACACGATGCCTTGTCATCTCAACATTGGTTTATAAGTATAAATGTATCATATCATGAAAGAAGAGTGAGTCTTATTCTTCACATTTTCCCTTCTTTCTCTAAAATTCTCTCTGATTATGTGTTGTTCAGATTCCTTCAAAAAGATGCATATTCTCACGCCCGAGGCAATTCCTCATACACTATCGAATCTACCGGTTAACAAACCGATCTCACCCATGAGTATAACAATAGAACTATAGGAGTTCGAGAGGAAAACCCGAATCGCAAAATTTAACAGAAATGAAAAGGTACACACCCATTTGGGATAAACAAAGGGAGCAAGATACTAATAGCTATTAAGAAAATATGAAAGCCATAATGCAGTAACAAGAAAAAATAATCATAATAGTGAAACCTTTTTTTTCCTCCTCTCAAATTGCTGCAAGCAGCAGTTAATAGCCCATTGGATAGCAGAAACTGTAGTCATGAACTTGTGTTCCATTGTACTCAACCATTACTCTCCATATCCAGTCTTGCACAAAATCCCTTTTCCAATTTTCAGGGTATCTAAAATTAAAAGTGTGTATTTGCATTTTGCATGCTCTCGGGTTCCTCTCAGCTACATAATGGAAGAAAACAAATTAAACTTCGCAGTTCGTAACATCCTCCTACCAATACAACTTGAACCTCTCCATCAGCATAACAAAATGGACTTGAATGTTTCTTACAAAATCTTTATTGTCCAGTCATCTGCTATCCGGATATTGGGCTTTCGGATGGTTAAAACAGTGGGGCTACGTGCTGCTGCTTGAAGGCGGAGAGGTCCAAGTTCGATTTCAGCATTTTTGTTCGATGGTTCAATAACTACTCTTTTTGGTCCCTTGGACATTCCTAGCAAAATAATCCTCTCGATAATGCAGTCCGAAGAAAATGGAGCTTTGCCTGAGGAAGTGGGTGCAACGTTCAAAGAAGTAAGCTTGCCACCAGAGAATATGAAACACCGATGGATGTAGGCTCCTTGCTCAAATGCAAAACTTTTGCCATCATCAACATAGAGTTCACCTTCAGCTTCTTGCGAACTGTTAAGGGCTATCACCTATTATAGGCAGAGACAACTCAGAGATCACAAATCTGATAATCTACACTTGTTATGTTATAATATATGATACCTTGATTCTACTTATGATCGGTACAGAAGGCTTCTATATGGAGAAATTTTTACAGTTGTGTGTGCTTTCAAGAGTATGCCTGGAAGGGTTAGTTCATATACATACCAGTGTATAAGGATCATTCACCATCTGCGTTGAGCTCCGACGAAAACGGTCTTTTCTTGGTATGATGGTTCCAGCCCTTTGGAAAGCAGGAATACTCTCTTCAGAAGCCTCCAACTTGTAGGTCTTACCTCCCTTGAGTGCAGTTCCAGTTCTCACATCATACCAAGATTCCTTTCCAGGCAAATAAACTGATACATCTTTTGCTCGCTGATAAGAAAGTAAGGAAAAAATGTTCCCCATTATGACAAATACTAAGATGAAGAGAAAAGTCAATGTCCAAAACATAAGAATAAAAATACAAGGCAATGTCAAAGAAACAATGAATCAAGCAATTATATGGTTACAGCAGGCACCTCAGTGTATATTCCCTGAACCAAAAGACTGTTGCCAACCATGAAAGCTTCATCATTACTGAAAGTAGATTCATCAGAAGGGAACTCCATCCACAGAGGCCGAACAACTGGAATACCACTAGTGTTTGCCTCTCTAAATAATGTGTAGAAGTATGGCAGCAACATATAACGTACATGTATAGCCTCCCTTATAAGTTGTGTATTTCGTTCTCTGTAATTCAGACAAAAACCAGCAATTTAATGGTATAAAACAAAGTACTTAAAAAGTTACAACATTACCAAAAGTAGTGGCATGGATATCAGAGTTCTTAGACATTCCATCAATGGAAGATCACATTATGTGTGTTTTTCAAAACTTAAAGCTTAACCCCTTTTAGGCAAACACATTGCACAAATATTAATGTCTAACGACTCTAACCGTATTCTGCATATTGAACTGTATTTTCAAAAATAAAGCAAAGCCCATTATGTCATATTACCCTCAAGATAGACTGCTAGGTACATGCAGGGTTCCACCCCTAAGGCAAGTTTAAATTTTAAAAAGAGGAAGAAGAAACGAAGAAGATTTGAGGTACAAACACACAGGAGTAGACGACAGAAGCAATGGTTTATATGCTGTGTCACTGCAAGAAAGAATATTTCAACTGCCCAACAATTGTGGTATGTTCCCCGTCTTCCACATTCTTTTGTTTAGCCACCGACAGATCAAGCTCCAAGAACAAAACTAGAATTGACGAAGACCTAACTATAGTCTACAAGCTATCAGTTAAAGAAACCATCCCCAAATGTAAGTTTTAAATTTGAGAAACTATATGTTATTGTTTAAATTCTTTAGAAGACATATGATGACTTTTGCCTATTAAGCCAGCAGCTAATGGAAACTGCTGCATAGATGTAATTGGTTAAAGACTTCTTTTTTCTAGTAATATACTAAATTGTACAACTTAAATTGTTATTTTTAGATGTCGAGAAGAGGTTTAATAAGGCTATAAGAGAATAAAATGTCTGGGGGGATGTTACTTCTCATACCATTACTGACAGGCTTTTACGTTAACTTCATGCTCAGTCGCTATGGATGGCAATAAAGCTCTATGGAAACTTTACTGCTCACTCTTTTTGAAAGAGGTATTTTTCTTGTATAACACAGTATGTAGAATAATATTATTGATATTAATAAGACAAACACTAGAATAACCTACAGAGAAGTGTCACTTGTTATGAACAAGTGAAACATATTTCTCTAGTCCTCATGGGACACTGCTAGTAATGAAAAACATAGAAGGGCATCTTGTAAACAATTTCTTAAGAGCAAAATCTTCCTAAGAAATAGTCTACAACTGTTGATCATGGCCAACTATGATATAAGGGTCATACACCCAATCTATGAAGAACAAATTTCAAATAAAAAGGGAAAATAAACAACAGTTTCACCTAGAAGATATACATATATGCTCATGACTTTATATACACAAGTTTGTGTGCATGTGAGTACACATATTCATCTGTGTGGTTCAAGAATTGGAAAAGGAGGTTACTTGAATAATGTTAAAGGATTTCTTACCCAAATAACCAAGGTTCCCTCCTTTTTGTATCATGATGTGCATGGCCCCTAAAGAAAGGATAGTAAGCACCCACTTGATACCAGCGAACTAACAACTCAGGCTCAGGGTTGCCAAAGAACCCACCGACATCCGCACCTGCAGTTATCATATACATAGTGAATACCAGTAAAGCAACTTGCGTTGATAATTGATACTCTGTCTAAAAAAAATTGTCCCAAACTAAGAGTCCACTTCCCTTTGTTGGTTAATTACTTATGCATGAATTATCAACAATTTCCCATAAGAGGAACAACAGCCCAACAAAAACAAAGAAACGGGAAAGTAACTATTCATTTTGGAACAAAGAGAGTACTTAATTTAATTTTGGATAGATCAATTGCATTGAACATTAAGACTTAATGGATTACACCTACCAGAGAATGTCATTCCAGTAAGACCAAGAGTCAAGATCATTGGGATTGAAACCCTAAGGTGCTCCCATTCAGCAGTGTTATCTCCTGTCCAAACAGCTCCATACCTTTGACTTCCAGCAAATAATGCTCTTGACAAGACAAAAGGCCTGTCCTTTCCATCATTTCGCTTTACTAGCCCATCAGCTGTACCCATGTGAAAATAATACCCATAGGCATTGTGTAACTCTCGGTGTTCCACACCTCCATAATGTAAAGCATCTCTAGGCATGGTCACCTGGAAACAGAAAATAACGAAGTACTTGTGTTAGTTAAAGACACATACAATCACAACAGATCACGCATTCAACCTGAAGTTCCTACAGAAAGAAATCTCGGAATCCCTTAAATCCATAAACACAAATAACCCAACCCATATTTTCAATGATAATTTTGAAATTACTCAATAGTCAATATACCCTTGAAATACCATCTGAGCAACCAATCTGGTTGGAAAACTTGTACAATTTGTTGAGTGCTGCTCCCTATGAAGTAGTTCCATACACACTTACATACAAATATTATCACCTAAGGTTACAGTCAAATAACTGTTACTAAAATTACTATTATCAGTAGTACCATAATCAGCTAACTTGATAATGCTCCAGAAGTCCCAAGCCAGCACTCAGTCCATAATCAGCTAACTTGATAACACTAGTATTATATATAGGTCGAATTTTGGCCTACAACCATTTTCTTTCCATATGTAGAGAAGATAACTAGGGAATGTCAGGCATTGAGTTCAGTTCAAGGCTTAATTAGTTATCTTTATCTTTAATCACCTTTAAGAATTGAGTCTTGGCTTCATTTAAAACCTAAAAATACTCATAAAATATAAATATTTTCAGTCACCGAAGATAGCTTCATCACTGGCCTCAATATACCTAGTGGAACCAGTTCATAGCTTTGCCAAATGCCCCCTAGGAGGGATATCATATTCATAAGCATAATGGATGTAACGGAAGTACAGGAAAGTTCTACATTACATGTTGATGTAGCATTCATTTATCGCCCAAATTGTTTGGTAAGTTAGTAAGCTAACAGGAAAGGAACTGTGGAAATGGGTTAAGTCATTTTTTGTTGGACTTATGTTTCCATACAGCACTGGTAATGTTAAAAAAAGCCATGCACTATGATAGTTGTTCTTTTTTGGCCTGTTAATTATAATGAGATTTTGGAACCGAATACATAAAGTCCACTGTCAAAAGTAAAATACCTAACACAGATGTTCCTCTAATTAACTTAAAATTATACCAGTTCTACAGTGCCCTATAACATATAAATAGATAAGGAACTATTTCCTCGTAAGACTCAAAGTTCATTAGTCACTATGCATGTCATTGATCAATTAGCACATAAATGAAAGAAAAAAAAAATGTTTCTAATAGCACGCCAGCCTAAGATGCATCACAGAGCTACCATCTAATAAAATTGAACAATGATATGAAATAAAGCAATAAAGATCTCATCTAGGGGGAAAAATCATAAAACAAAATGAAAAGAACAATAGAAAATAACCACACCTCTGGACCATTGAAGACAGAAGGCTCATTCATATCATTCCAAGTGTACAAAGAAGGAGTAGAACCAACATAATTCTCATAAGAGAACTTCTCAGCCCACCATGACCTGATCTCAGGATTCACCATATCTAGATAAGAAGATGAACCTGGCCAGCACCACCCATCAAAATCCTTGCCAGTGGCATCTTTTACATAATATCCCTTCTGTGAGGCCTCCTTGTGAATATAATATGAATCGTCCCTCTTAATATGAGGATCCACAATAGTGACCATGTGCCTGCCCTTTACAGCCAATTTCTTCTGCATCTCTTCCGGATTAGGAAAAAGCATTCTGTCCCATGTAAAATACTTCTTCCCATCTGTATGCTCAATATCAAGCCACAAAACATCATAAGGAATGTCATGCTCATCAAACTTGGAATCAACTTGCTTCACATCCTCCTCATCCCTATAATTCCACCTACATTGGTGATAAGCTGTCGCAAATAGCTGCGGCATTGATGGCTTGCCAGTGACACTAGTATACTGCCTAACTACATCCTTTGGTCCGGGACCAACAAAAAAGAAAGTGTCCACAATTCCTGCCTCACTCATCCATAACGAATCAATCCTGTTCTGAGATGAAGGCAGCGCAATCGCAGAATCTGCATCCCACCCAGAACCAAGAACATCAATCTGCATTTCAGCTGCATTTAACCAGAAAAACCCAGAAGTGCCTCTAGCCTTGCCGTGTGAGAGCATGAACGGTATCGCCCCATAAATCCCAAAAGGCGAATCATGAATATACTCGAAAACATCCAGATTAAACAACCTGTAGGGTTCCGAATCGTCGACTCCTGGTCCCTTCGTGGGCTTCAAAGCAAGACTCGTGGCGTGTTCCGGTATCCCATACACGAAATCGGCCCCGTAAAACGATACATCGAAGCTAATCGACTGCGGACCGTACGGCCTCGTATCAGTGTGCCCGCGAAACTTCTCCTCCCAATCGTCCCCTTCCTGCTTAACCCTCAATTGCTCGAAATCAAACAAACCATGCGAGTTCACGGACAGAACGCGATCTCCCCCTTTCTCCCGCACGAAAATCTCGAACGGATTGTGCCTGAGAACAGCCTCGTATCCATCGGACAAGTACACAACCGAAGACGGAGTCGCGTCGGCGCCGATCGTCTCAGTAGAAAACCGCTGAAGCCAGAGCTTCTTAGCAAGAAACTCAGGCACAACGACATCAGGGACCTCGAATCGCTTCTTAGGTGGGCTCAGAGAGGGGTCCTCGTCGATCTTGAGGCGGAGGATGCCATCTTGGTAGACAGAGAGAGTGAGAATCAGAGGAGAGCTGGGCTGATCCTGACCGTCGGGGAGGGTAGTGGAAACGAGCTTGGCGGTGAGGTCGCCGTCGACGATGGAGACATCGTGGACGGAGAGAGAGCAGGAACCGGGCTTGCGAGCTCGGGCGCGCTTGCAGAAGGGGGTTTGGTTACAGTTCCTGAACTCGTCCTTCTTCCATGAAGAGACGAAGAGAGTGTTGAGAGAAAGAATGAGGAGAAGAAGAAGGGGCAGAGAGAGAGATCGGTAGCTCATGTGAGAGTTCATGGGACATGGATCATAGTAAGTGAAGGAAATGCAGAAGTGTAAAAACCCTAGAAATGGAGATCGGATCAGAGGTGTGTGAGAGAGAAGAAAGAAGACTATAATTATCAGTAGTAACTAGCAAGTCAGAGTCAGAGAGAGAGAGAGAGATGGTCAATTCAATGGCGGGTCGGGGTGTTGGTTTCGGGTTTTTTGGGGTGGGCGCGTTTG
>JAYMTH010001921.1:0-13607 GCA_036897465.1 Pelargonium australe | reverse complement strand
TGTCCCAACTAAGTGGCTCACGGATCGACAACACATCCATCAAACCCTTTCACACTCGTTTGAGATTGTTTGCATAATCCCCATAAAAATTCCAATAACCTAGAAATAATACCTTATATGTTTCTCAATAATACTATTTGGAGGCTTAGGCCTCTAAGGGTAGAGTCTATTGTTTGGATAATCGTCCTTGCAGACTCAAGTGTGTTAACATAAAAATCTACTTTGAACACGAGAGAACAAATTTATTACGAGAGAATTTGAACCCTACTACGCTAGGGATGACTCTATAAGGAATTTTTTTGAGATAAATTATCTATGTAAATTTATACATAGCAATGAATGCATATTTAAACTTACAAGTCAATCTCACCACATGTTGTATTGGAAGAAGAGAATCTCCTTTGGATGTTGGGGTTATAGTCTTTCGGGTGCACCATCCACAAGTGTTGCATGTCTTTCAGATTTCTTGTATGCTTTCAATCACTGAGGGGAAAGACAAAGCCCCTAATAGCCGCTTCGTGTAGCATATTAATATCTGAACGGAGTGAGACGTCGTAGTGGTGGCATGATGAGACGAGAGTTTTCGAATTGACCCAGCAAGCCGGCATAGCCTTTATGGCGACTCAAATAAGCAAATTTAGAATCCATTTTGTTGTTTCCTTCCTCAAGGCCTCACAAGTGACCCAACGAGTGACGAAACAACGCTATCCAACACCTTTGTCTTGTCGTGACAAAGTGTTGCCTAGCTCGATCTCTTCATGGTGAAGGTGGACAATTGTGCTCTATGTTGGTGGGGTAAGCTTTGTGACCACGACGTAATATTCAAAAGAAAGTATTCACGTTCTCTTCACAGCGAGCTCAGGTCTTCGTCGCGACGAAAGAGGCCAAATAAAGATGCTTCACAGAGTAATCTTTGAATTCGCCGAGTGAGCTTCATACATCCAAATACACAAACACGTGAAATCTGAACCAATTATATTTTTTTCCATTTCAGGTCCCATAAAATGAAGCCTAGCTCAAGTCGGCTTGATTATTCCACGTAAACATGTGATTGAGAAAAATTCACATGAATCTGCATATTTTTCCGCACATAAAAATAAGTACGAACCAAAATGTATATATATACATATTTTGCCATTCCGATGTTTTTTATAAAAAATTTTTTTCCCTAGATATCAGATATGTTTCCTTAAAAATTAAATGATAGTGATTTTATTCTTATTAAAAAAAAATTATAGTGATTTTAAAAACATATTTCCGGACACTTAATCTAAATTCAAGCATTTAACACTATTTCAGCCCAAAAATAATTCTGACTTTACTTTCGATTCCATCTTCTTGCATCATATTATATCTTCTTTGGGCTGATTCGTGCGCGCTAATTCACACGTGCGTGATTTTGGGGCTGTGACCGAACGACCTTGTCTTCGTCTCCTCGTTCCTGCTCTCAATCGCCGATCGTCGTCGTCGATTCCCAGCAATCACTGTTCGCTTCTGTGGACCAATTCGAAGCTTCGATCCTTGCTGCTTTCAATTTCACTCTTCCCTCTGTCTCGCGCCACTTTTTCTCCAGGTTTGACGCGACCTTCGTCTCCTAGGGTTTCTAATTTCATTGCTTCTGATTCGATTCAATTGAGCATCTAAAGCTACTCAAATCTTATTTGTGGATGTTTGTGATCCATTTTGTTTTCGATTTCATTTTCTAACTGATGATTGAATTTTGGGGTCGGGGTCAAAATTTGTAATTTGTGTTTCATTGACTCGTTTCAATGAATGCGCAATTTCCTCAAATTTCTTACACCAAGTTGTTTGTTTGTTTCTAATTTTAGTTGTTACATGTGAGAGTTGTTCTGTGACTATCGGTAGCTCAAAGGGCAGCTCAATCATCATGAGTGATGGTGCAATTTTCAAAACGGTGCTTGGAATTTAGAAGATTCAGCTTTCAGAATGAATGTGCATAGTCAGACACATATGTCTGGTCAAGGACCTAATCAGATGCAGCCGCAGCAGCAAAATGGAAATGCCATTCCTTCCCAGATGCAAAATTTAGGCAATGCTGCTGCTCACCGAGCCACATTCAGTATGGATCACGAGCTTCATAGAGCACGAGGCTATATGCAGGATAAAATGTAAGATTTGTTGACTTGCATACAAACTATAATCAATAATTAAGTTTTTTTGGCGATACTCTTTAGTATTTCACTTTACTTGTAAAGCTTTCTCAGTGACATGGAGTATATCTCTGTCTCTAGGACTATCTTATCACTAATGAGTTTATACGTGAAAATATAGCTTCTCAAGCCTTTTCCTTATTTCCTTATACGAACAAAGATTTCATGACCCTTTTAATTAAAATATACTATTTATGGGGGAATTGATAGAACAAAGATTTTACGAGCCTTAGTTAATTAGAATATACTATTTATGGGGGATTTGCTAGTTGGCTTTATGAGTTATCTCTTACCCAGTGTCTTAATGCGTGAAAGTGTTATTATATTTGTTTCTGATTTATGCATAATATGGCATTCAATTTTTATAATTAGATGTCATATGCTCCGAATTTTTCGTGTTTTGTACTCTTGGATGATTATATCAGAAACTTTCCTGATTTTGCTAGAAAGTACTTTATATTTCTCTATGTCTTTTGTCGTTATTCTCTTAATTTCATGTGCACCCTCTTTCTTTTCCTTTCCTTATCGAGCTATTGTTTCATTCTATACATTCTCTCTCTATTCTTTATATTCAATATCAGTTCATGAAAAATATTTATTAGAATTGTCTAGGCATCCACTTGTTGTCTTGTATGACATGTTTATTATTATGGAATACTAAAAAGGGTTTTTTGTCGTCTTCTGTTTAGCCTTGGAATTTTACTGAAGCGGCAGCAGCAGCCAATCAATGAAGGACAAAGGAGTAAGTTGACAGATATTGTAAAACGCTTGGAGGAGGGTCTTTTCAGAAATGCTCATAATAAGGTAGTGAATGCTCTGTTGTTACTCTTATACTACTTTAAAGGCTGACATCCATTTTTGTAAAATATAAATTGTCAAGTATGTGAAAGTAAAAGCATGTTGCTGTTAGTTCCTTGTTATCTCTGTCCTTTTTTTTTTTTTTTTTTTTTTATGTTATATAATTGCATCAATTAAAATGCAGATTTCTTAAAGACTGGTTTGGAGAATATCTTATAGAAAAACTGTTTGATTATGTCTGTTACATTTATACTTCCTGCTATAGGAAGAGTACTTGAACATGGATACCTTGGAGAGTCGTTTGCAGAATCTGTTGAGGCGTTCGGGTACACCTGCAAATGCCCGCAACCAACAATATCAGCAGCTTGTTAATTCATCCACTTCTGCTGGTACAATGATACCTACACCTGGAATGTCCCATGGTGGGAATTCAAACTTGATGGTTACATCCTCAGTTGACACTTCAGTTAATAGCATAGCATCTGCAAATGTCAACACAGGGAGCCTGTTGCAAACTGGCAATGTCTCTTCTATTGGCGCACAAGGTGGTAACTTCAATACATCTGATGGTAATCTCGAGTCTTATAATCATTGTATTAATTTTGTCACTATGTTTTCTCGTACAAGTGTAACACAATCGAGCTATTGCAGCATCTCTGTCAAATGGCTATCAGCAATCACCTGCCAATTTTTCTATTGGGTCTGGTGGCAACATGTCATCAATGGGCGTGCAGAGAACGACGAGCCAAATGATTCCCACTCCTGGATTTAATAGTAATAGTAGTCAATCATACATGAATATGGAGTCATCTAATAATGGAGGGTTTTCTGCTGGTGAGTCTACAATGGTATCACAGCCAATGCAGCAAAAGCAGCATGTTGGTGGTCTGAACAGCCGTATCCTGCACAACCTTGGCAGTCAAATGGGTAGTGGAATTAGGTCTACGTTGCAGCAGAAATCTTATGGGTTCTCAAATGGGGCTCTAAATGGTGGATTAGGGATGATTGCTAACAATTTACAACTTCCTAATGGACCGGGTTCCTCTGAGAGCTATCTTTCTGCCACACCCTATGCTAATTCACCCAAACCTTCACAGCAACATTTTGATCAGCATCAGAGACCACTTCTGCAGGGTAATCTCTTCTCTCTTTTTTCCAAATGATACTTCATTATTTTGCATGCATTAGCATTCTCACAGAAAAAGTTGTTTTTCAGGGGATGGATATGGCATGAGCAATGTCGATTCTTCTGGATCTGGAAACTTTTACGGAAATGTCACACCTATTGCATCAATGGTGAATACTCAGAATCTAAATTCAGTAAGCCTGCAGTCTAAGACCAACCCCCATTTGATACCCAATCAGTCAAACTTGCACAGTACTCAGCAGGCTGCTCCTATGAAGCCTCAAACGATTGATCAATCAGAAAAGTTGAATTTCCAATCTCCACCATCTTCAAGAGAAAATATCATGCAATCTCATCAACAGCATTTTCCACAGCAGCAGTTTGTTCATCAGCAACGCCAACAGAAGCCGCAAAGTCATCAGCCTCAGCTTTTGTCAAAAAATGATGGTTTTGGTCAGACTCAGCTGACATCTGATCTCGCCAGCCATGTAAAGCCTGAGCCTGTAGAGCATCATAATGGAGTTCTCCGTTCACAAGTTCCTGAGATCCAGAGTCAGTTCCAGCAGAACCCAGCTGATTCCAGAGTTGCTCAATCACTCACTCTTCCTTCTGGCCAGCATGAAATTTACTCGTCACTATCTCAGAATTCTCAACAGATGCAACACTTATTGCATCCACACCAATTGGTTGCAGAGTCTCAAAATGACTTTGGCTGCCTTGCGGTTGGAGCACAATCAGAACCAGTCTTGCAGAGTCAGTGGTTCTCTCAATCACAAGACAGGGCATCCATTCAAGGAAATATGTCATGTGAGCCTGTCCAAGAGGATTTCCATCAGCGAATATCTGGGCAAGATGATGCTCAACGTAATAATTTATCCTCTGAAGGAAAAGTTATTGGTCAAACTGTTGACTCAAGAAGTGTCGCTGCAGAACCTCCTAATTTAAGTGGCATCACTTGTAAATCCGGGAACACAAATCGTCAAAGGCAATTTAGAAATCAACAAAGATGGATTCTGTTCTTACGCCATGCACGCCGATGTGCAGCTCCTGAGGGGAAATGCCAAGATGTTAATTGTGTAACTGTACAGAAATTGTTGAGACACATGGATAGATGCATTTTGTCTCAATGCTCATATCCGCGTTGCCGTCATACAAGAGTACTGCTTCATCACCACAAGCATTGCAGGGACCCGGGTTGCCCTGTCTGTGTTCCTGTCAGAAATTATTTTCTGAAGGCTTGTACCCGTCCTGATACAGCTGTTTTGCCAAGTTCAGTTACCATACCATGTAAATCCTATGATACTCGAGACTCTGCAGGTAGATTGATTTCAAACACTCCAATAGCCACTAAAACATTGGAGGATTTACAGCCTTCACCAAAACGAATGAAGTCAGAGCAGCATTCCCAGTCTGTCATTCCTGAGAGTGAAAGTTCTGCAGTGTCAGTTTCTGCTCATAGTGAACCATATGCTCCTCACGATTTACAGCACCAAGATTTTCAACATAGTGAGATTGTGCAGCCTATCAAATCTGAAGTTACAGAAATGAAGATGGAAAATCCTTCAAGTTCTGGACTAGGAAGTCCTAGTGGCAGTGAGATGAAGAAGAGCAATCTGGCTGATCACAGCAACCAAAGGCCTAATGGTGAACCTATCATATATGACGAGGTTGCAGGCTTTGCTAAGCAAGAAATTGTAAAAGTTGAGAAAGAGATTGATCTGGCTAAGCAAGAAAATGTATCACAGCCTTCTGAACCAACAGTTGGAACCAAGTCTGGAAAGCCAAAAATAAAAGGCGTGTCACTGACTGAACTCTTCACACCGGAGCAAGTTAGAGAGCATATTTGTGGTCTCAGGCAGTGGGTTGGTCAGGTAAGGTTCTTATGTTGCAATTCTGTTAGATCATCAGTTTTCAATTGTTCGAACATAAATATTGAAAAGGATGGATGAAAGAAAATAGGGCTTCCTATATCTCCAGCTATCTCTCATTAAAACTTCTTGATTCCTAGATGCCTTAAAATTGTTATTGCTTGTTATAATACGATTATTTGCAGTCATAAATTGAATTTCATCTCACAGGTTGTGAATATTATCAGTTTTGTTATTATCTCCATGTTAAATGATGATGCCTTGTTTTATTCCTTATACAGAGTAAAGCAAAAGTAGAGAAGAATCAAGCAATGGAGCATGCAATGAGTGAGAATTCTTGCCAGTTGTGTGCAGTTGAGAAGCTTACTTTTGAACCCCCGCCTATCTATTGCACACCATGTGGAGCTCGCATTAAGCGAAATGCAATGTATTATACTATGGGAGCTGGTGACACACGACACTATTTCTGCATTCCATGCTATAATGAAGCACGTGGAGACACCATTCTTGTTGATGGGAATGCTATTCAGAAGGCACGGCTTGAAAAAAAGAAAAACGACGAGGAGACTGAAGAATGGGTATGTTCTGTGTATTTGTCAATATGCATTAGTATTAAGGGCATTGGCAATTGCTCATATCTTAGTAACTCCTAATTTTTTTTTTCTTTTTGTAGTGGGTTCAATGTGACAAGTGTGAAGCTTGGCAACATCAAATTTGTGCCTTGTTTAATGGTCGAAGAAATGATGGTGGGCAAGCTGAGTATACCTGCCCTAATTGCTATATTGAAGAGGTTGAAAGAGGGGAGCGTATGCCCTTACCACAGAGTGCTGTTCTTGGGGCCAAAGATCTGCCAAGAACAATCCTTAGTGACCACATAGAACAGCGGTTATTTAAAAAACTAAAGCAGGAAAAACAAGAGAGGGCGAGAGTTCAGAGAAAAAATATTGATGAGGTACTGTTGTATGCTGTTAATATTGGTACTACCAAGAATATAGCTCATCTGTTGTGGGTCTGTTTCTAACATATCCTTTAAAGTATGTTATTAGGTTTTCCCCCCGAGAATTTGGATATAGACGTAATACTACAGCATATTTGTACGCAACGTAGTAACATAGTTTAAGAATGAAAGAGATATATGTGGGGTTTACTGTGTGTTGAAGTACTATATTTTATCTACAAGGCCATCTGAATTTTTAATTAGATCATGCTCAGGGGTCCTTATCTTGAACCTGTCAACTCTGGAGTTCTTAATTTTTGTTTCCCATAAATGACCATGATTATTATCTGTAGCTAGTCATTTGTACTGCTAATACTCTCTGCATATTGTGTATTGTGAACTAATTACTCTTTTGATCCTGGTATGTAGCAATATTGCTTTTTTGGTCTTGTTTTTTGAAATTTTATTATAGTCCCTGTAGTTTGTAAGTACTTTAATGCTGTTAACTTGATGGTACTTATCGAATCGTGTGAGTTGCATGTGACTGTAATGGTATTTTAGTTCCATTGGACATCGATCTGTCTTCCAAAATTGCAGATTGCGATGCAAATCAAGTAAGTTTTTCTTAACTAAAAATCTTTATTGACAGATACCTGGGGCGGAATCACTTGTTATCAGAGTTGTTTCATCAGTTGACAAAAAGTTGGAAGTGAAGCAACGGTTCCTTGAAATCTTCCAAGATGAGAACTACCCAACAGAGTTTCCATATAAATCTAAGGTATGCTGGCAATTAAATGCTTACTATTCTATTAATAACGTCAATGAATACTTTAATACTGTTCACTATTGTAATATTATGTAATGGCTCCTAATTTTTACCTGATAATTGTTCTTCCAGGTGGTCTTGTTGTTTCAGAAGATTGAAGGTGTAGAGGTATGCTTATTTGGTATGTATGTTCAAGAATTCGGCGCAGAATGTCAATTTCCAAATCAGCGCCGTGTTTATCTTTCCTACCTGGATTCTGTAAAATATTTCCGGCCTGAGATCAAAGCAGTGACTGGGGAGGCTCTACGTACATTTGTTTACCATGAAATTTTGGTAAGTTAGGCTGCTTATGAGTTTCATATCTAAATGAATACATGATTCTTTTTTTGGAATCATTGGGATGTTAACCCTCCTACCTTCTAACTTTCCAGATTGGTTATCTTGAATATTGCAAGAAACGGGGTTTTACAAGCTGCTATATATGGGCTTGCCCTCCGCTAAAGGGTGAAGATTATATTTTATATTGCCATCCAGAAATTCAGAAAACACCGAAATCTGATAAACTTAGGGAATGGTGAGCTTAATACTTCCAAAATATATTCTTCAGGTCATTCTATAAATATATTGTTTGCCTTTCTTATTTATAACGTTTCTCTTTGGTACGATATCTTCTTATTTCAGGTATCTATCAATGCTAAGAAAAGCTGCCAAGGAAAATATTGTAGTTGATCTCACTAATTTATATGACCATTTCTTTGTATCCCATGGTGAATGTAAGGCTAAGGTAACTGCAGCTAGGCTGCCTTATTTTGATGGTGACTACTGGCCTGGTGCTGCCGAGGACCTAATATATCAGATTCAGCAAGATGAAGATGGCAGAAAAAATAACAAAAAAGGGTCGATTAAAAAAACCATTACAAAAAGGGCTCTAAAAGCATCTGGTCAGTCTGATCTTTCTGGCAACGCTTCAAAGGATCTGCTATTAATGCATAAAGTAATTCTTATATCCCGATCTATTTTTATTTTCTAGTTTTTGCCCTATTGATTTATCCTCTCTATGAATATGCATTTCTTCGTGTCAATATGTTTACTTCTGCAAGCCTACCGGCATTTGAAAAAGTAAAAAGAAATTCTGACAGTTTTTGTTTTCCTCTCCAGCTTGGTGAAACCATATCCCCAATGAAGGAAGATTTTATTATGGTTCATTTGCAGCATTCATGCAGTCACTGTTGTATTCTTATGGTATCTGGCAATCGATGGGTTTGCAACCAGTGCAAAAATTTCCAGCTTTGTGATAAGTAAGAGTTCATCACATACAATGATATATACTGTAAATTCGTCTTTGGTATTTTGAAGAAAACACCCAGAAAAATATGAAGTTACCAGTTTCTGGAATTTTGTTAATTTGCTCTTGTTGGTTTCTGATGTTTGTGCATGTTACCTACAGATGCCATGAAGCTGAACAAAAACTTGAGGATAGAGATAGACATCCTGTCCATCATAGAGAAATACATGGGCTTTATGCAGTAAGTTTGTGCAATTAAAACTATAGGGTTATGAGATTCATTCAATTATCATTTCTGTTAACACTTTCGCAATATACTCACTGATAATTATATGTCTAATTTCTGTAGGTTGAAATTACTGGTGTACCTACTGATACCAAGGATCAAGATGAGATTCTTGAGAGTGAATTTTTTGACACAAGACAGGCATTTTTGAGTCTTTGTCAAGGAAACCACTATCAGTATGATACACTACGACGGGCTAAGCATTCCTCAATGATGGTTCTTTACCATCTTCACAATCCAACTGCCCCTGCATTTGTGACAACATGCAATATTTGCCATCTTGATATTGAAGCTGGTCAAGGCTGGCGCTGTGAAGTGTGCCCTGAGTATGATGTATGCAATGCTTGTTATCAGAAGGATGGAGGTATTGACCATCCTCATAAGTTGACAAATCACCCATCCATGGCTGATCGTGATGCACAAAATAAAGAAGCTAGGCAACTTCGTGTTGTGCAGGTACTGTTTGTTGGTTGCAGTTGGACTTCAAACATTTTGGACTTGCATGTTCATATCTGTCATAGTTAGTATGTGAAATGTATTTTTTTGTTCACTTCTAAAATTTGGCCATCTTCTGATATGCCTGATATGTGTACTTATTTGCCTTTGCAGCTGAGGAAAATGCTTGATCTTCTGGTGCATGCATCGCAATGTCGTTCTCCACATTGCCAATACCCAAATTGCCGCAAGGTGAAGGGGCTATTCCGTCATGGTATACAGTGCAGAACACGCGCATCTGGAGGTTGTGTTCTCTGTAAAAAGATGTGGTATCTCCTTCAACTTCACGCTCGCGCCTGCAAAGAATCTCAGTGCCATGTGCCGCGTTGCAGGTTTGTGCACTAAGCTTTTGCACATCTATTACTTCTTTGTTTTATATCTCTATTCATTACCATGTTTACTTCTGATGATACATTTTAGAACCTGGGTTTAATGTAATTAATCAATTGCCTCATTCAGAGATCTGAAAGAACATTTGAGGAGGCTACAACAGCAGTCCGATTCAAGGCGTAGGGCTGCGGTGATGGAGATGATGAGACAGAGAGCTGCGGAGGTTGCTGGCAGTTCTGGATGACTGATGTTGTAAATAGATACATGGATGTTTTGAAGAGTAGCTTCCAGATAGTGAAGTTGATAATAGTGTCTGGACGCTTCACTTGGGCCCTGCCCGGAACTAGGGGAGGAGTGTGTCGGCTAAAGTCGGGAAGCTAAGATGATCAGCGACAGCAGACTGGTTTCAGTTACGAGCAAGGAAAGGAGCAATTCTTTCATTTCCTTTGTCTGCACCTTGAGTTTCTCTCATGGAAAGCACGAGAAACCTATAGGAGGAGGCTGCCCGGTATCATCTTCTTCGACAAGCACTAACCGAAACCCTAGGCTTGCAGATGTCTTTTTTTTTTCCTGATTTGGTGATTCTTTGATTTCATCCTCTTGTATTCTCTCACAAATGCCATGCCATTCCACTCGTGGGCAGCGGCGAGTGTACTATAATTATTCTAGTTTGTCCAGGAAAAACGTTTTGTTAAAAAGCAACGTTGCAAGAGATTTCAGTTTCGAATAGTTTTTAGTTCTTCCTCATCTGTTTTTTTGTAAAATGTCTTGCTATAGAAGATGGGAGAATAATTAGCATGACCTGAACAGACTCTGCACCAATTTGTTTTCATTGATAGTATAAGAGTTATGTTCTATAAATTATACATCATCATCTAGCAATTTTATCATGTTGTAGTTGTATTGTAGACATTTTATTGGATCTGTTGAAAACAAAATTTGCCCTTTTTCTATTCACATGAACAAATGTTGCTGCACTTCATGAACAAGCTCAAAATAATGGGTCACAAGTCCAATTAAAATTTAGTGTTATATATTTGACTTGTATATATTTTAAACCTCATTTTGACACATGTTATCAAAATTACAATTTTATCTTAAAATTGTTTGTACGATATATGATTCCGTTTAATTGAATAAGTTAAACGGTTTAAATGGTTTCGGGGTGAAAACGTTGTGATTAAATAAGCGGATTGACTTAGTCAATACAAACGCAATTAAGTTAAAACATAAGCTTAGGCCTTGTTTGGGTTGTCTACATAACTCCTGCAGAAGTAAAATCTATAGACATTTGATGAGAAAGTTGTTTGACTATTTGTTCGCGGTAGTTGTTGTCTATAGACATTAGGGCTTGCAGAAGGTCCTACAGGAGCTTTCTCCACAGGAGGTGAGAGGCTCCTGCACATAATACTGTAGCTCCTGTGGGAGTTTTCATACCCATATTGCCCCTTCAAGAGAGAGAGAGAGAGACTATGTTTATATGTCAAAAATACTTAGTAAGGTCAGTCCACATATGTTATGGTCGACCCAAATATTTTGTGGAAGAACAAAATATATACAACAAGGTCGACCTATATCTAAAATGGTTGACCACATAGTTATATGAGTTTATGTTTTCCAATTACTGTAGATGGAAGATGGTCGACCACAAACAGAGAAAAGAGAAATATGATAGAGAAGGTCGACCACAGACAAATGAGGGTCGATCATGGAGCAAGACAAAGAGGGTTGACCACAAACACAAAAAGTCGACCACACAATTATATGACATAATATTTTTCAAAAATCATACATGAGGGTCGACCACAAATAGAAAAGGTCGACCATATAGTTAGATTATACGATGTTTGTCAATAATCGCATACGAGGGTTAACTATACATATATTTTTTTTTTATTTGTTCATCAAAAGACTTTTTAGTCATTTCAAAATAATGTGTTTACTTTCAAACAATTTTACCAAACAATCTCATAATTCATAATTTATTTTCAAACATCTTTCAGACATTAGTTTACCAAACAAAACTCTTATTCTCTATAAATATTTTACCTCCTTCCAGCTACTTCTATAGACATTTTACCTCTACAGACAATTGAAGTAGACTACCCAAACAAGGCCTTAACAAAATTGGTATCATATTGGTGTTAGGTCATGTGTAAGTACTCAAAATTGTCACTCCCTACTTAAAGAAAGAGAGAAAAAATGATGCCATATCATATGAGATGGTGACCCAATAATAGAGTGATTAAAGAAAATAAATTTCTTGGCAATCCCATCACAAAACAATTTAAAAAGGTAGGAGATAGTGACTTGTTGTTTGTTGTTGAGAGCTCTCAAATCTCAATTCTCAACTTCTCATGATTAAAGTGATGTCATGACCATTCCAATGCTCCATGAGGTATTGGTAATGGTAGAGCTACAACAACAACAGAAGAGGCAGCCACTAGCCTCCGCCTCTGCCCCACCTATTTCATTTCCTTGTAAATGTAACCGTTCATTGGCTTTTGTTTTTAAGCATTACTTCATATTCCAAATACTACAATTTTGAATTTTCCATTTAAAGTGAGACCACGACATATGAGTATCCTTTTCTTGGATTGTATGATGACACTTGACAAATAGTACACATTAACTATGTTTTTATCTCATTTTGTTACTGTTTAGGATATTATTTATTCATTTATTTTTTTTAAGGGTAAAACATCCAATATTATTCAAAGAGATCAATGACGTACAAGGTTAGACGGGAAATTATCCCCTAACCACATACTACAGCCAGACATAGAAAGAGACGCCCTAGCCAACCTATGAGCGACCACATTCGCTGACCTCGGAATGAAAGAGAATTTAATATTCTCAAAATACGACGCCAAATGCCTACAATCTTTAAGTAATAAACCATAGACATTCGGCATCTTCGACCCTATCATGAGGTCCGACACAACAATTTTGGCATCACACTCGAATTCAACCCGACGCCAACCACGAGCGACTGCCCATCTCATCGCCTAGCTCCCACAAGGCCTTAGCCTCAACTCTCCATGATGCTCCGCCATTCCCCTTCCATCTTCTTACACCCCCACCCAGCCGCCTCCCGGTGCTGTCACGAGCCAGCCAACCTCCACCGTTTATTTTACTGCTTAATATGGCAATTTTTATATTTAAAATGATGCATAGTTATCATTATTTAATATTGTTCAGCAGTTGAATTCTTGTTCATTTGTATGACAAACTGCGATAGAGAGAACCAACGAAATATAACAAGAGGTATATTGTGGGTCGAATTTGAGCCAAATCAAATTCAAATCGCGCGGATTTGAATTTCTTTGAATCGAAGTGGGTGAAAATTTGGGTTTGAAAAAAAATGAGAGCTATGTCTAGCAAAACTTATACTACCTTTATCTCAAAATAAGTGTTCTCCTTTCTATTTTGAAAAAAATTAAATAAAAGTTATTTAGTGTGGTATGTTTATTACTGTATTCTCATGATCATGTGTTGAGATATCATAACTAACTTTTTATAAGAATATTATTTACAATTCATGC
>JAYMTH010001920.1:0-13613 GCA_036897465.1 Pelargonium australe | reverse complement strand
TGTGTGTGTGTGTGTGTGTGATGAATCATTAGATTCTCATCGTCCAAATCCAATACAAAACAAAAATTTCCACTAATTTTTTTCTTCCATTTCTCTCATCCTCAGTTTCTAAGCAACCAAACAACGCCAAAACAAAATTTCCTCCATCAAATTAAAAAAAAAAAAAACTGTGATACGCAATACAGATAGAGGCAAATTAGCAAATATATTACAGTCTACAAATTATTCAAAATGAAAGGAAATTAGAGATTAGAACAATACCAGATCGAAATCGCCTCCAATTCAAATCAGGTAAGAGAAACAGTGAGCCAGTGGCTCAGAGGTTCAAGTTGCAAAGAGAAAAATCGGTAAAGATCTCTAATTAGAGGTCTGAACTGCGAGAGAGAATATATTTATAGAAAGAGTGGAATCGAATATGCGAAAAGGCTACGATATTTTATAATGGAAAAACAGACAAAAGTAGCGCAAAAATATCAGAGGAAGGAAACGGAGGAAGAAGACGAAGAGGTTTCTTTCTTCTCCTTCTGTAAATGTAAATGCAAATGCAACACTCAAAAGTTTGTGATTGAAGTGATCGCATTCACGTGATTGGAGAGAAGATGGAGCCAAGTGAGTGAGTGTTGTGTGTGTGTACTGATAAAGTGTGTAGTGAGAGGCGGACATGGCACGTTTCATATCGGTAATGTGTATTTTTCTCTACCTTTTTTTGAATTTTATTTTATTTTATTGGGATTTTCGATGGCTGGTACACGTGGAAGCATTTAAGCTAAAGATTTTGCACAAATTTTATACTATTATTGTTGCACATCTTTTTATACGACGTTAACGAAACAATAAGTTAAACGGTATTTTATGTTGAGCTTAAACGCTTAAATCCATAAGTAGGACACTTAAACCGACGGGCATGACTTGGATATTGAGCTCTTGTCTTAGTGCAAACATACTACTGACAATTTTATATTGTTTAATGAAACTTGAAATGTGTGTCTTAAATTTACTTCAACGTGTGAATAAAAGTCATCTACCATGGTGAAATGAGTGTTAACGAGTAAGTGAACCAGAGAGAGAACATTTTGTTCCTTATGACCTCATTTTGCTCCCTTTTGGTTGTCTTATTGACTTATAGCCTTAGCAAATCTCGTTATGTTGGGTCAAATAGTTAAAACACTTTGAATTTCCTTTGAAGTCTCAAAGTTCGAGTTTCATTGTCGACGATATTGGTGGAATCTGTGGGGTGGAGTTTAGAGTGACACTCCATTTGCTATCACGTTGTTAATAAAAATCTCGTTCCTTGCATACTTCATTGTGGATTCTTTTCGGACTCATATGTAATTCAACTTCCCTTGAGACCCGGTGAGCTCAAATTGCTTGATCGAGACAGTGATTAGATCATAGAAATTGAAATACCTACGCCTTTTCATGCATCATGAACGACTTTCTCACAATTTAACTATTTGAACATCCAAACAAGCTCGTAATTTTAATCAAAATTGAACCGTTAATTTGTAATCTGCAACTATAGCAACAAAATGGACGGAATTGAATGCAACGGTAGTCAAATCTTGCCTGTCAGAAAATGACGTCTACGGTTGAGACTTGAGAGAAGCACTTGACTATTGCAGCGCAGCTGAAACTGTTGCCATCTCCTGTATCTATAAAGAGACGGATCTTCCATTTCCATCCGTTCAATAAATTTAATGAACTATTTCATATAAAAATAATTATAATAAAAAATGGGCGCACCTTTTCACAAATGTTTGATTGCAAAAAAATTATGCAGAAATAAATTTATAGTTTTCATCATCTCGGATCCCAAGTGGTGTATCTCTGCATTTCTCTGAATCTCTTTCAGGAAAATTTGCTGTAGAATCTGAATTAGGATAAGAGAAAGCTCTTTCTCTAAACTTTTTGCGGATTTTCCATAAGAGCTCGGCACATTTCTGCATGGAGGGTCTTGATTGTCTTGAAGGTGCAAGGCAATGGTGAGCCAGTTTCAGGACTTGCTCTACTGCCTTGTTTGATGCTGGACTCCTCGTTAATCTCGGGTCCATGGCAAGAAACGTCTTCCCGGATGTTAGCATCTGGATTGCCTGTATAAACACATACGGTTGTCTCAGAATATGATTTTCTTAACAAATGCTGCTCCGAACATAAGTACCCAATAATGAAAAGAATGTGCAAAATGTAGTATCATTGTAGGATATGCACCTAACAGTTGTTCTGTGTAAATATGGAACAAATCATATGAAGAGGAAGATGTGAATAGATGAATGTTTCGCATGCAACGCTATCCACAAGGTTGAGACTAGATGATATGGAATGCCCAAAATTCCATTTGTTGGCATGGTTTGCAATGCATTTAAAGCTAAATAGGTTTCATAAAACACAAACATTGAAGTTTTATGGGGATGCTTAGAGTCGGAGAGCTTACCCATCTTATAGTTACTCTCTCCCTTTCTGGTCTTTCTGTTTCTATTGGATGTCTACCCGTCATAAGTTCTACAAGCACAACACCGAAGGAGTAAACATCACTCTTTTCAGTGAGTTGAGATGTCCTGAGGTATTCTGGATCCAAGTACCCAGACGTGCCTTTGACCTGAGTTGAAATGTGAGTAGCCCCATCTTCTGCAGCCATTCGCGCAAACCCAAAATCCGCAACTTTGGCCCTGAGTTTCTCTGTAATGAGAATGTTTGACGCTTTTATGTCTCTGTGAATTATCGGATGATCTGTCAAATACATAGCAGACTTCAGGTTTTTGAAAGCTTCTAGAATCCAAATTCGTGTACAATGTTATAACTATCCTGCTTTGAGTTGTTAATATTCCATTTCTCAAAATATTATGAGAATAAGCATCTTCCTAGTGTAATATTTTTAAGCTAAACAGCCTTGGTTCAATAGGAAATAGTTTACGTACCAGTGTACATGTGAAGATAGGTGACTGCATGAGCGACATCAATTGCAATGTCCAGACGCTCAGCAATATCAAGCCCATTTCCATGTGTGCCTGCATTGAAGAATGATCACTCTATAACATTGCTTCCTATTAAAATTTAACACGTTGTTCCACGGGGTGTACATGGGAAGAGTTTATATGCCTTCCAAGTTCCAATTATCACCTTGGAGCATTAGGCTACAGCTACTGAAAGATCAGTCCCAGATTCCTCATACATTACTATCTTCCAAATATCATATTACTTATCTCCTCCATTGCATCAACGACAACATCAGTTCGTAATGGTAAATACAAGTTGCTTTAACTTACCTGCCAGATGTTCCCTAAGCGTCCCGTTGCCTACGTATTCAACCGCAATAATCCGATCTTCTCTGTGCTCCATGTATCCATATAATCTTACTAAATTAAGATGTTCAATCTTTGACAAGGTAAGTATCTCATTCTTGAACTCCGATGCTATGTACTTGTCATACGTGTTCTGTCACAAAAGTTCACGTCATTGGACTGTTAATAAGTAACCGTCACATGTGCAACTAATGAGCTATCAAACAATATATCTTTAGTTCCATCCTCTAAAACTCATTACGGTTCCATTTACATTGCAATTTGTAACAAAGTAAATACCAATAAAAAATCACACCCAACTGTCTTTTCGATTATGAAAGTTCCAACAGTACTTATAACTACAACTTAGTAAATCAGTACCTTTTTTGCCCGTTTTATAGCAACAAGAGATCCATCCTTGAGCATCCCCTTGTATACAACCCCGAAACTGCCTTCTCCAATCTTATTTGCTCGAGAGAAATTTTGAGTTGCCTTCCGGATCTCTTCATAAGAGAAATTCCCTCCCCCAATCAGTCCAGTCAAGGAGCCATAGGGGTCAGAGTAATTTAATATTGATGAACTACTGCTATTGGTTTCAGTAGAAACATCTGTTCTCCTACCATCATCTGTTGAAACTGCAGGTTATTGGAAAATAAAATTGAGGAACTAAATGAGAATTGTATAATAGAAGTCCTTTATATGGAACACAAATGAAATTAACTTACAGGATATTCCTCTGACTTGGCTTTCGCTTGCGCTCATGTCGGACGTAGCAGTTTTGTAGGTACCCTTTCTACTCCAAAGGCGATAGACTCTGAAAACTACTGCAATTTTCTTGACCGCAGCCTTTATGTAATTGGATACAGGTTGAGTTTTGGGATGCTTCTTGCTCGTACTTGGAGCCTTTCGGCTTGAGCGGTTGATAAGGGGACTAAATGTTTTCTTCATCTTTCAGAGTAGAATGGATTATGGCTAGCAAACTAATTCTGATCATACATGTTTCTTAACTTTAATGTGAAGTTTGTTGCTGGCATATTTGTATGCACAGAAGACCAGTTCAACTATAGTGTCGTTGGTCATTGGTTTATTCATTGAGTGGAAGTCCATAACAGCATTTTAAATTTAAATAACCAAGTCATTACCAAAACGAAAACAACTGAACAACCTAATCATTTGACTTTTTGTCAGGCCAAATATGTAGTATATTCCAAAGATTTCTGGACTAAAAATACTGTATTAAAATATTCTGGCATAGAATGAAACATAAACATGTTACAGATCCTTAATTGACCAGAAAACTGAATTTTCTTTCGCAAGCCATAATTGGCTTTGTATTATAAGCTCGCTAGCTACACAGCTACGCCCGTTTCTAAGATTAACATATACAGCTAAAAAGACAAGAGTTTCTAAAGTTGACATATACAACTAAAAAGGCATAATAGAAGACAGCTATAGAGATTAACGTACAGCATATCATACCTACTTGCAAAATCTTAAGATATCAGTTCAGTCAGGATCTCATCGGTGAACCTGAAAAACATATTCTTCAAGAATGAGGCACTGTAAAAACATCTACAGTACATCTTCGAATTTCAGGTTCTTTACATGAAATCAATGAAAAACAAGGAAAGAAAAAAAGAAGGGAAAGAAAAAAAGTTATATCTCTATATAGGAGAAAATTCACATAAAAAATATTCTCCACCATTCTTCATTTTGTCTGCTTCTTCAGTTTCAAGTGTCGACTCTGTACAATCCATCGTCAACTAATGAAGCTTTTGTCAGGTAGTCCAATTATCTCATTTAAAATCTGTCAAACAAAAAGTTCAATTTAGTGTTAAGAAGGTGAGTGAATAAAAAAAACTGATTAGTTGGTAACAGAAAACAAAGAGATAAGACAAGGTTCTCTATTAAATACAATTCTAAAGAAAGCACTCAATAAAATCTCAGATTTTGTTCAACCTGTGTTGATTTGTACAAAAAATTCTTCTCAAAATAATGTAGAAAAGTCAAGTATAAAACTCATAATCACTTGTGATTATTATATCATTATCTTGTTGTAGTGGTATAGCAAGTTTAAGTAATCATGAAACCAGAAATTTAAACTGACCATCGTCAAAATTCACCCTCTCTCCAGTAGAAAAGATGTTATAGAAGATAGCAGAGAGGAAGTATAACAGTGAAGTAAGCAGCAGAAAGCCTCGGAAAGAGCCGACTAATTCAACGAAGAAGCCAGCTCCAACTGTTCCTATTATAGCAGCCAAGGTTCCAGCAGTGTTCGACATACCTATAATCAGAAATAAAAGTTTAGTCATCACAAACAGCTTCTTCAATATAGAGACAAGCGAGCCCTCTGTTCCCTCAACAAATTTAAGATGTAAATCGTGCATCTCAATGATGATGTACAAATTATACTTGTTTCTAGTGCTAATTTTTTCAAGAAGAAACCTATAATGGTTGGAGCAACTTAATTTCCATGATGTAAGCTGAGATTTGTCAACAGGCACCAAAGCATGTTCAAAACCCCACCTTCTATGATAATTTTAGTGAAGTCGAGGGTGAGTTTTGTTGAAGTGGTGACTAAAGTCTCACACTGAAAAAATATGAGATTAATGAGCTACATTAAGTGAAACCAAGGTTGACCTTTTAGTGGAAGCTCAAGTCATTATGTGTATCCCAATAATAAAATTTAATAACTTCATATAGCGAAAGCCAAATGACAAGTTACTATATCAATATGAGTTTATAAGAAATAAATCACAATTACCATGTAAAACACCGGAATATTGTGGAGCAATTTCCTGGTAACATCAAAATGAATTGTTCAAGATAAAATGGAGTTAAAGCAACAAAAAAAATTTAATTCTTCTCTCCCTACTTCCAAATTAATCCAACCTGAAGGTTCACAAGAAAACCAGAATGACTGAAAGATTTCAGTCCAACAGCTAATGTAAGCCATGCAGACGCAATTGCTGGACTTTTTGCAGCAGTGAGACCAATTAGAGCAGTACCGGCACCAATAAAGCCAATGGACTGCGAAGAAGAAGCAAATTAGATGCAAATTCAATGGGGAAAAAAAGTTTGATACAAGCAGAAACAGTAGGAGGACATTTCCTAAACTACATATAATATTAAAATGTGTATGATCCACAAGTAATGTAATTTAAAGGCACTATCACTAAGAACACGTACCCATATTTAGGTTTTGTTTGTCAAATTTATTTATTTTTTCTGAAGAATGCTTACGTGTAAGAAATGACCCTTGCAGTGCAGAATCAATTTGATTATATAGATAATCCATACCTGCATGATTTTCCGAGTCATAGTGACACTTGCACCATTCCGTATCAACACATCTGACCACAAGCCTGCAAGGTATCCTACTATTGCCATCACGCTCCATGGAACAGCACTAAACCATGCTGCTTGTCTGAGGTCAACATGGTAAATCTGTAGTAGAGTAGTACAAATTCATTTAACTATGAGCACGCATGTTATGAAAAGAAAACTTAAGGATTTCTAATTAAGCGAGTAGGCCTTACTGTGTTAAAGTAAATGGGCATCCATGAAAGAATAACAAAAAATCCCTGCACATAAAAGAGAGAGAGAGATGAACAAATCATTTACAGTTTACGAACTTTGTTTAGCGATAAAATAACTTCTTTGAACGGTCAAATAAAGAAAAACCCCAATTTTCATTGTAAGCCAGAAAATACCGCGCCATGGAAATAAATTTCAAAATTAACCAAGGAAAGATCTTTTGCATTACCCAGCTGTGCATGGAATTTGCAACAATTAAGGACCATGTTGGCATTCTAGAAAGCAAGCGCCTGAAAGGAGGGATTGCTCCATTTGTCTTGGACTTAGTCTCCGAAACAAAAGTTTTCTGCTTCTTGTCCTGTATGTACTCCAATTCATATTTTGATATTTGAGGGCTTTGGTCAGGTGTACTTGATGTTGCAGATATCCAAACCAAAACCCAAAGAAATCCTGATAAACCGAATATTACAAATGGTCCAAATACACCAGCTTGTGACATGAGAATTGGAGAAAGCATTAGTCCTATTGCACTTCCAAGTTGAAATCCAGCCATTGCAAGCCCAACAGCTCTAGCTCGTTCTGTTTGAGGAAACCATCTAAAAGAAAGGTTTAAACAGTATTTAGTATTTAAGTCTAAATTGATCAATAGTAAGGAGGCTAGTAGATCACCATTACCTTGCGACCATGTTGTTCATACAAGGAAGAGCAACACCTTCTGCCATACCGAGCAAGGCTCGCATGGCAAGCAGAGCCCACAAGTTAGTTTCTGCAGCCCAAGGAGTAAGAAAAGTAGCCAGCGACCACAGAGCTACTCCCCATGCCATAACTATCTTGCCACCATAAATATCTACTAAGGTCCCTCCAGCTATTGGTGAAATCAAGTATCCCCAAAGAAAAGATGACTGCCAATTAACAGATACTAGCAAGTTAAAAAGCCACAAATAGCATTATATTGACATAAATTAAATTTCAAGAGCAACTATTTTCTATGTCAATCATCAAACCTATTCGACATGGTATGAATTCAGATTGGATGTTCAAGGAAATATAAACATGCATCGACTCCTTTTATCTTAATACTTCTCCGAAATCGAAAATTTAGACAAACAATAACTCTAGTCTTGGCTAGTTGAAACACTTTCTTTTCATCTTTTTATTGCAACTTGCAAGCATTAACTAAATAATTCCCACAAAACAACACTACCAAATTTCACTTTCTACCAAGAAACTGAGCAGTAAATAAATCCCTCAATTCACATATATCTCCAAAGAATTGCTACAAGAAGCTTGAATTTTACAAAACATATGAGATCAAAGATATAAAGTGAGCTGAATCAACCTGAACGATACCGCCAAAAGATCGACTCCAGCCATTAGAAAGCGACAGTGGCACAATCGCCACAGACATCACAACTCGATCGGCATTGCAAAGCGACAGCGCCAGAGCCAGCATCGCCACCACTTTGACTCTCTCCGAGGTGATGAACTCGGTGAAGCTCGGTCTCTCCAGCTCATTTTTCTCCGCAGACGAACCAAATTGGGCATTCTCGGACGATAACCGAACTCTAAACCGAGACGAGAGGGCAAAATTTCCGGACTCAATCGAGCCTCGCCGAATTCTCAGATAACTCGGCGACGAGAATTTTCTGAAACATTTTTGCTCGGACGATCCGATTGAAGGCGAAGAAAGCTGAATTCGACCAAATTTGTGACTGGCGATTCTGCGACACTGGAAGATGGAGTGAGAAGCGCTGCGAATTGGCTTGTCGAGAGGAGCTACAGCTATGGAGTTCATGCTGAGAGGTTCAGTGGTGACGAACAGTACGGACAAGCCGCCCTAAAATATTTACCGGTACGTTGAAATTGCCAGCACTGCCCTCCTACCGGTGCCGCTTGGAAGTGTATTTGAAGCGTTTTTAAGAGGCGGGATTGATATTCTTGGATTGTGGTGAGGGTATATGTGTAAATTTGACCTGGAATATTTGAAATGAGAAATGAAAATTATATTTAATCTAATTATACCAACTTGTAGTTATCATTAACATAAATGATTTCTTTGTGTTCTTCAGTTGAGCCAATTGAGGCTAATAAACCTTAACAATAATTAATTAGTTGCAATTTATATTTGAATAATCATTGTTGTTCATGTAATTTATTTTATACAAAACTAGTTTTTCACCCGATGATGTACGGAATGCCTAACATTTGAGTTGGTTTACATTGTTTATGTCAATATTATTGACATAAATAAGAAATTAATTAGTTGTCGACTTTTTGGATTATTTATAAGGGTTAAATGGTTATAGACTTTTTGGCAATTTATTATAGCATTCGCATTTATGAAACTTAATTTGAGTTTTATTTTTTTTATCAGTGATGAGACAATATACTCGAAATAACAATGCTCTCACTCTTCAAAAAGAGCGTCATTTTTAAACCCCAGCTCACAAATTTTACTCCATACCGTCGACAAAGAGGCTCAAACTCGAAACCTCAGAAAAATCCAAAGTGATATTAATCATTTGCCCCAACAAGTCTTGGCGTGTCTTTCACGTGACATCATGTTTTTTTCATTCACATCAGCAAATGTTTATTTTGATTATTTTTTCCTACGTTAACGGGCTCCAATAGAAAAAGAAGTAATGATAAGTCATTCTTAAATGGTACTACTTCTTTTGCCTAATATTATATAAACTCCCTTATAAACCATAGTGATCCGAGATTTTTAAGAAAATTTAGAGCGTTTAAACTGCTTGACCCAACATTTATTTAGGTAAATTAAACGATCTTAAGATGAATAATTAATAAAAAAAATCGAGCTAAAAAAACGATTTTATTGCATCAAGTCATTCTCCAATAGAAAATTCAACCACTCAAAAGACCTGAATGTCAATCAACTAATAATGTGTCAATCTTGTTAGTAAAGTTTGACTTCCAATATAAATGGGTTACTTTTGAGTTAAATATTGATCAAAATTCGCTCTGATACCATATAAAATTTCAATAACGGACTAAATACTGGTTCGAGCTTCCAACGGAGTTCATGTTGGGAGATACAGTGGTGTTGAAATTGCCAGCACTACCCTCCTACCGGTGCCGCTTGGAAGTGTGTGTAAAGTGTTCTTAAGAGGTGGGATTGTTATTTCTGGATGGTGGCGAGGGTATATGTGTAAGTGTAACTATTTGAAATGAGAAATGAAAATTATATTTTACTAATTATACCAAGTTGTAGTTGTCTTTAACATAAACGATTTCTTTGTGTTTTTCAGTTGAGCCAATTGAGGCTAATAAACATTAACAATAATTTGTTAGTTACAATTTTTATTTGAGAAATTGTACTTCTTAACGTAATTTATTTTATACAAAATAATGTATGAAATGAGTTTTTATTTGATTAATTTTACTTGTTCTCGTAATATTTTTTTTCTCAAAATCACGAATAAAACTATTAGAGTATCACACGATTGTTATTTTATGAAATAATTTATCAAGTATTGTCATCGTCGTAATGTTCATATATATTTCATAAGATTTTTGCACTATAGAATTTAAGGTTTTTCTACTCCTTTAGTTTCAAAATGAAGGTAACTTCTTTTATATATTTTTTTTTCTCAAAATAAGTTAATTTTTAAGAAGTTTTTCTAACACATCTTAAAAAAATTTATCGTCACTTGATTTAGAGCTGATTTAGTTTGAACCGAATATGACTCATCTGTTTTGTCAACCCTTCTTGGTCCACTCGTTTTAAAAAGTTAGTTGGTATGATTAACTAACTTCCATACTCATTAGTAATAGAATGATTGTATTTAGCCAAAAATTATATCCTCATGATAACTTCTACATTTGGATTAGAGATCTTAGGGTTGATGTTTAAATTTATATCTTGAAAGTCACAATCAATTGAACAAATGTTCAACATTACATTAAAAAGAAACAATAATTTTTGGGAGATTTTGAAGTCAATTTCAGCATTATGAAACAACTCTTAACAAGAGCTCAAATCAAAATCCTCATATCTACATGTAATGTAACACATTCATGGCAATGTTCACATAGTCTATGTTTTCAAGAGCATCGTAACATATCCCAGCTAAGTGGCAAGCAATAAACTTATTAGCTCGAACAAGGAAAAAAAAAAACTTGACATTTTCATGCCCGGAAATGTTACCGACTTTACAACTCATATACTAAAATGCGTAAGTAATTAAAAGAACACAACAACTAGATTGCAGATCAACTGTCCAAATCATATTTACTCAAAGTTTGCTCGCATGTTTACGGAACAACGAATGGCGACCTTCAGCTATAATCTCCCCAGTTGATTTGTTTCTCACGAGAACTATTGTGCCCGAATAGCCTCCTTTTTGTCCTAAAACCCTCCCAGTGATCTCTAACTCGTCCTGAAAGTACCCATTCAGATATCAGATAAATTACATGATCTTAAGCAAGGAAGCTGCAACAATGGAAGCCTACAAGAATAGATTTGGATTTCGCCCTCCAAATCTAAATCATTTACACGAGTTCAAGAACATAACTATCTCCTCATACATATTTCAAATTCATCGAACCCTTTAACAAGCCAAATTTCATAGAGGAATTGATCCCAAATCCAAATGCAACCCAACATGAACACTTACAATGCAATTTCAGAAACCGACAGGAGAGAGGCAGTGTAAGTAAGCATACAACAAGGGATTATTTGCATTCATCCCAGTGTGTTTGGGATCACACATTTTGTAATCGTGTTCGTGTCAATCGTGTCGTTGTATTATCGACACGGCTCATTAAGTTAACGTGTCGTGTTCGTGCTTTGTGTTAAAAAAAAACGTGTCGGGTCATAAACACACAATCAACCTTTGATACGCACGCACGAATTGTCAGCTGTAATTCATCTGACAAAACTTTCACTCGAAAGTGCAAGAGTATTCCCAATATTGGAGACATTCATGAAAATATGCAAATTAGACCAAAAACGTAAGCTAAGAAACATCACCCAGAAGTGCAAAAGTATTCTCAATATGGAGACATTCAGGAAAGTACGCGAATAAGACCTAGATCATAAGCCAAAAAAAACGAGATTTCAAGTGAAAGCTTCTCTTACATTGAGCTTGGCAGTGGACATGAAAGATATGGACATATCCACAGAAACATTCATGGGGAGACCCTCCACATATATCACAGCCCCACCAACCTCATCAACCAAGTTCGCAACAGCTCCTGTAGCAAAGTTTCCATTCCTATCCTGTTCAAAAACTTGAAATTGAGATCATTTTGACACTAAATTTTGTTCGAAATTAAGATCAACCCTTTTTTATATACTTTTTTGTGATTGCTGAAATTAAAATTCTGTTAAATAATTCACTGATAGAGCTTGCAAGTCACAATTCACAAATGGAAATGCAAATAATTCAGGTGATGAACCCTAATTCATAAACTTTTATTATATAAATAATTGACCAAACAAACACACTAAATACCGATTAGATTGCTTGTTCATTGAATTATAAGCAAGAATTGCAGGTTAGGGTTCAGGTGCCTTACGGTGAGGCGAGGAGGGACCTTGAACGTACACGCAACGAAACCGGGTTCGACTCGGTCGACTCGGATGCCCCTCAGTGCAAAATCTTCGTAGAAACTGCAATCGACACCGAGTCGGTGAGGGTGAATCGCGAGTCGCGACACTCTCTCCGATTCTTCATCGGGTAGCTCCAGAAATTGCTTGGCTTTCTCCATTGTAGCAGTGTCGAAGCAGACAAGCTGACATTACAAGAAATTAAGGAAACTGGATAATAATAGACCGTTGATTTGTCTTTGAAAGTTTGGGCTAGCAACATGAAAAACGACTAGTCGTTTCAGCCCAGGTAGTATTGTAAAACCGGGTTCGACTCGGATGCCCCTGAGTGCAAAATCTTGGTAGAAACTGAACTCGAAACCGAGTCGGTGAGGGTGGATCGCGAGTCGCGACACTCTGTCCGATTCTTCATCAGGTAGCTCCAGAAATTGCTTGGCCTTCTCCATTGTAGCAATGTCGAAGCAATCAAGCTGACATTACAAGTACAGTATTGTGCAGGAAATGAAAGAAACTGGACAAAAATAAACCGTTGACTTGTTTTTGAAAGTTTGGGGAAGCAACATGAAAAACGATTGGTCGTACGAATCCAGATAATATTTGTTGTTTCTCGTTATGTTAATGTTTGTTGAAACAAATAGAAACTTTAACCTTGGAGCCGACAATTTGTACCAATTAATAAAAATTGTCAATGTTAACAGGTGAAATATGTAAAATATAGTTCAGAGTATACTAAATTTATAAAAAAAATTGTTGCAAAAAGTGATGACTACATAGTTGTCATATGTAATTTAACGTTTTTTAACTTCGAAAGAACATTGTAACGTAAAATCTATTTCCTATTATTTTACAAAATAAATTTGTTAAATCAGCATTAATCAGATTGAATTTCAAATGAATATGAATTCTAAACCGGTCACTGCCAACGAGTTATTCAAGTGTGTTCTTATCCTAAAACAAGTAAAGTCTTTATCTATGATTTATTACAGCAAGTTACATGATGCAATTAAAGATCATTTTGGAGTTACAATTTCAGAAATTTTGTACTCCTAAATTAATGTAAAGTTAACTTGGTAATGACGGTTATGGCAAGCTTTTTATCAAAGGCATGACAAGAAATTGTGTAAAAATGTCAGTATCTGACTAAGAGCATCTCCAACGCATCGCATGATGCTAAGGAGATGCTTGAGTGCTTGGCGTCGGCGCTAAGCGCTGGAGTGAGAGGCGCT
>JAYMTH010001919.1:0-13617 GCA_036897465.1 Pelargonium australe | reverse complement strand
TATATATATAATTAAAAATAATGATAAAATAAAATAAAACGCTAACGTGCGCCGGATGGATAGAGTCCCGCGCGCAGACCAGTATCGAACCTATCGCCCACAAGCTTGTCTTGTTGAGAGTTGGTTGTTTTGTATCTAAACACACTCTCAGGCAGTAGAAACCACCACCAACCTCCACCTCCGCCACCGCAAAACCCTAACCATGTCTTCTCCGACCACCTCCGCTAAACCCTAACCATCCCCACCAACTTAACACTCACTCCCAATCCCCACAATGTCGCTCACTTCCCACCACTTCTCCACCATCTCCTCTTCTCGCCTCGCCTCCCGCCACCACATCGCCGCCGCCCGCCTCCAAAACCCCACCTCCTCCTCTCTCCCAACCACCTCTCGCCACCTCACCACCTCCTTTCCACAGCTCCGTCTCTCGGCTCGAAGCTCCAATCTCCTCCTCGTCTCCACCCGCTGCTCTCGTCTCGGAGTCTATGAGGACGACGGTTTTGTTCGCAGAAAGGAGGTCAATAGTTTGAATTTTGATTACTTTCTCTCGATTGTTGAGTTCGTGTGCCTGGTCTCGTCGGCGGTTTTGACGATCGGTTTCGCGGCGAGCTGTGCGGTTTCTGGGTGGAGGAAGGCGGTTGCTGGGGTGTTTGGGGAGAGGGTTTTGGTGTGGGGGTTGGTGATGATGGTGGGTGGGGTTATGGTTGGGGCTTTGATTAGGAGGAGACAGTGGAGCAGAGTTTGTATGGAGACTGTGAAAGGAGGTGCTGAGAGTTTCAATTTGGTTGAGAGGATTGAGAAATTGGAGGAGGATGTGAAGAGCTCGGCTACTATAATTCGAGCTCTGTCTCGGCAGCTGGAGAAGTTGGGGATTCGGTTTCGTGTTACTCGGAAGTCTCTGAAAGATCCCATTTCTGAGGTAATTGGAGTTAATTTTGTTTTCCATTGATTTTTGATCAATAGCTTGTTGTTTATATTCGATAACATTTGGGTTAAGAGAAGAGATAGTGATAGTATTAGATAGGATGGAGAGCGGAGGAGCGAAATATGAGCTTAGCGTCCCGAAGAGTTTTGCTCAAGAGTTCATGTAGTCGACCCAACATTGTTTGGCAAATGGCATGTTTTTTGTTGTTGTTGTTAGCTAGTTCATTGGTATATTTGCTTATGCTAATGTGTCCTAAAGGAGGATAAATTAGATTAGAGAGAAATTGATTAATATGTGGATTGCTATTTCTTATTCTATTATTGTACTAAGAACTGAATTGCAACATGGGAAAGATATTTATTTTTTCAGGACTCCATTTAAGAGGTAACGGCACTTGCTTTTGCATTGATTGAGATGTGGATTACACTTTTTGGTTACATCGAGAGCTGAATTGCAATATTTGGAAGAGAATGTGTTTTGGAGTAGGTGATTGAGGATTATGAAGGACAGTAGAAACAGAAGGATTTGGCTTATGAATAAATTATCTGAGATAAGTGGATTGTACTTTAGGGTTGTTTGAGAGCAGAGTGAATATATTGTCTATACGTAGAAGAGAATGATAAAGTTTTCGAATTCACGGAAACAATGTATATAGATATTCAGGCAAGAGAGGTTGTTCTTAGTTTATAATCCCCAATCTTTTTTCCTCTCGCAATTAAGCATCTTGGGACTGAAAGTGGTACAAATATCGTTAGTTCAGCCAAGAGATGTGAGGAAAACAAACAAAGAAGACAGAAAGGTTATTGTTTGTGACCCCATTTTCCTGTCAAAGTATAGTTTCAATCTGTGAGAGATTTGAGTGGCTCCTCTATTGCTTATCAACAAATGAAAAATAAAAACAAATGAGAAAATGGGTATATAGTGTAATGTTAACATGGATAGAACTTTTATGCTCTTAGGCTCTGTGCGAGACATGCGAGGTTCATGGATAACCGCTTGTTAATTCATATTGCTTTCAAAATATTCATATTCATATTTTTCTTTTTTGGTCCAAAGACTGCAGCTTTGGCTCAAAAGAATTCTGAGGCAACTCGTGCATTAGCAGCGCAAGAAGATATTCTGGAAAGGGAACTAGGCGAAGTCCACAAGGTTCTGTTGGCAATGCAGGTGAATACTGTTACTGTGTTAAATGACACGCACACGCCCGCACGCGCACGCCCACACACATATATATTTGAACTGTGGGGAGTGATACATATTAGGATATTTGGCCAGTTACATTATGATAATCTCATTTCCATTCTCATTCCCATTCCCATTCGCGAACAAAAGTTCTAATCCAAACGCTACCTAAAAACACGGTTCCTCGGCAAGTCTAAATCTAATTTTCTAACAATTGTTTTTGCCCCTTCATTGAAGATATAATGGGCATGTCTGGGTTTTATCAAGTTGTGCTGTGTTACTATAATTTTAATTACATTGTATTTTTTTCTTCATTTTCTGTAGGAGCAACAGTACAAGCAACTTGACCTAATTCTTGCCGTAGGTAGAGCTAGTAAGATAATAGATGACAAGGAGATACCCGAGCAAGAACACAAGACCAAAGAAACTCGTAAGTCATTAGATGACAAGAAGATACCCGAGCAAAAACTTGACACAAAAGAAACTCGCAAGTCCTTTGATGACAAGAAGATACCCGAGCAAAGACTTGACACAAAAGAGAAGCCTGAATCAGATCAGAAGGAGGCAAAAAAGATGGAAACTTCACCAGCAAATCAAGCTTTGGGCAACGACAAGAAGCGAAGATGAGCTCAGATTATGGAACGACATGCCACTAGTTCATTATGCAGGTGTCTTCGATCTTGTTCACTGTAGAATCAAATTATGCGATATTTTGTTGTAGTTGATTGAGGTTGTATCAGAGGAATAATTTGGAAATGCTTTCGAGCTTAAGCTCAAGTTTGTACCAATAGGAATATTTCGTGTAATCGATGTTACAATGTATGATTTTCTGTAATTTCAAGTTGTAGGAGGTTAGCGGTTGCGTCGGGATACATGTGATCATGATTACTTTCTTTTGAACTCTTATCATCAACATTCACTTGATCTGAGCTTCTCTGAGTGTACATTTGCTATTCTTAATTCTTTTTACTGTGTGTGGATTTGCAAATTGCAATTCCAATCTTAAAAGCTTATTGCTATTTGCAGTGTAAATTTAATTTTTTTAAATACAACCCAACCCAAAATTTGAATTACTATCGTATATGCTAAATTTTGAGCGCGTTATTTCATCAAGTGCCTGGTAGACTTGTGTGCTTCGAAACGACGTCGTGTGCTACCTTGTATATAAACAGGTAACTCCTGGGACCATCGCATTGGAGAAGAAATGGAAGAGCTACGGAAGCTGGAACAAGAGCAGAAGGTGGTCTCGCTCATGCAATCCCATGGAGTCCTCTCTTCTTCTTCGTCCCCTCCTCCTCGCGATCGAGACTCTCTTCGCTTCCTCTCCAGTCTCGCTCTCTTCCTGGTCTGAATCTCTACATTTTGACATTTTTTTCTCAAATTTTTGAAAATTTCTCACATGTTTTCGCTATTTGAGACGATTGCAGGCGCAACCTTGCGGAGAAATCGACTTGGAGAAGAAGCAGAGTCTGATTCTCGAACACTTGCCGAAAGTGAGCCTCGTTGAGTTCATAAATTGCTGTATCGATTAAGCAGCTAAATCGTGAAATGTTTGTGCATTGTGTTTACGTTTGCTTTGCGTGTTGCTCAGTTTTCTGCTGATTTTGTTGAGGAAGCATCGTTGTCTCTTACTCAGCAGGACACGAAGGAACTGGAAAACGAGCTTGAACGTAGTGATGCTCGTACGAGCGATGCTTATTTTGGAAAGACGGCTATGATTGGGCTTGATGCTATGCAACGAGCGAATTCTACTCTTGAGGATTTTGTAAGTAAAATCTTATGCGTTTTAGTAACTGTTGGTGATTGGAATGGATGATCTGAGCAAATAGCTGATATGAAGCACTTGTTTCATGAACACGACATCAACGTGCTAATTCTGATTTGCATTGGAATGTGTATGAATTTCATGGCATTAATTGGGATTTGAATTTGCAAAAATTGAAAAGAAAAAAAAAGTATTGAAACCGCTGTTCCGGATATTTGCAATGAGGATGTTTTGGATTTTGATGAAACAAAGATGTAAAAAAGCCTTGGCCTAATTTTTCTTCTTCTTATACTGTCAGTGAACTTTGTCATTGTATCTTCATTCAATAGGAAATTAGTTTCTTATAAGTTCCACTTAATTGGTTCCATGAGTTTTATTTTTTAAGTTTTGAAGTATTGATATCTTGCAATTTTGATGCCTATGATCCTCCAATAAAAAAATGTTTTGTTATAAATATTACCAGATGGATTGATTTTTAGTTCTAAATCAAGAAATGACTGATTATACTCGGCCAAAAAGTATACTGAATTGACAGTGACTAAGATCCTAATTTATTCATACCATTAATCAGAATGATCAGATCTAATGATTTCAGAAATTTGTGTAGATAATGATGTCAGAAAGTGATTTTACTGTTCTGTGTCCATGTAACAGTGCAGGTCTTATTTTATGTTTCATGGTATGGACATCAACCAGCCACATTCACTATTTCAACATCTTCCTGTGCTTTCATTTACAGAGAGTTATATTTATCAGGTAACAATATGGAAAACGAATTTCTTTCATGTTTTATAGAATAGCATAGATCAACTGTTTTTAAGCAGGTACTGTAGCTTTCAGAACACTGATGCTGCAAAAGTGGCATTAGGCCCTTGTGGATGTACTTCATCAGATATACGGATGTGCTTATGCGAATGAATTGAGTCTCATCCATCTTTTATATTTTTCCAATTTATGCATGCTGATAAAGTTTTGAAAAAAGAAATTAGAAAAAACAAAAACACAAATCCATCTATCTTTAAATGGTTGCAACCATGGCTGGAACTTGGAAGGTGGTGCATCGGTGTTGTGACATCAAGCTACCATATCTATCATCCTTTATTGAACCTGTGTTTGTGTTCATGCAGCTCGATACCTTAAATGAGCAGATGCTGCAAACACCAGCCACTGGAGTTAGTGTCCTTGAAGGTGGATCCAAGGTGGTGAAAATATGCTTCATAAAGCACCTATTGTAAAGCTTTTGTAACTTATAAGTCAACATTCACATGGCCACTGTTATTCTGTTTTAGATGCAGGAAGCAAATCTGGGCCACATTGCTGAGTTTATGGATATATTCAAAGGCGATCCATTCAGACCCCTCGTGGATATCCTTAAATGTCATGGTCTGTTCACAGAGAGGTAGTATTTCTTGTCCACTGACTACATTTTTGTGTGAATTAAATCTTAGTTTAAGGATTTTCACCATCTTCCTACTACGAGTGAAGGATAAGCACAGAATTCAAATGTGGGGAGGAGTATTGGGCTCTAGAAAGAAATCTTTGCTGTGCACTTACAAGCAAAAAGGAGGTATGTACATCGTTCAGTTGCACATGTAATGGGATTAAACTTGTTGATCTTCTAGTTCCAAACTGAACGCAATTGATCTAGAATTTTCTGATCAGATCTCTGTTGAAGATGTGATGAAGTCCATTAATCTGAAATCATTTGATTATCGGGTGTTGAATCTTCTTTTGTATCAGTTGAGAGGAGAAAAGGTAATTCACAGGTGGCATGTCTATAATTCTCTTAGTTTTGAATTTTGATGCATGAACTAGTCAAATTGTACTGCCATCTCTCTCCTTCCCCAAATTTGACACACTGTGTTTTCTGTTTGCTTTAGTCATGTCTGAGTAGTTACATTTCAGTTATGTAAGTGTGTTTCTTTGAAGCTATCATGAAGGTTAATGATTCGCATATGGAGTTCCTGTCAATCTCAGAATTCCTTGTGGAGGTATCTGATGATTTGTAAGTATTTCTCCTTCTGCATTTCTTCTTGATTCTGTTGTTTATCTTCTTCTTTTTTTATCATCAAGCGTAACAACCGAGGCTCGAACTTGATGTCGTTTATCTTATTGGGAGTTTGAATTTACAACTTCCCATTAAATGCTATTAATTCAGTGAAATTGATAGATATAAGCTGTATACATGTGGCGTTTTATCTTTGAATATTAGCTTGCACATATAAATTTTCTTTGAGAGGCATCTGCTCCAGTTTTGGAAACATGCAGTTCATTGCCTACACAAATGCATGTGCTCTCAAGTCTCAACCTTCGGAAATCTACTGTTTAAGTGCCAAATAGAGTTATAATGCTGTACTACTTCTAGGCTATTGTTTCTTTTATATGATTTGGATAACTAATGCTTTTTTATGCTTACATGTTACGACAATGTGGCAAGTAATACCAGCTTTTCTGATACCAATTTGATACAATGAGGCTGTAGGTTTGATTATGAGGTATGTTTACTCAATGACGTGGTTCATAGTCACTGGCCTGGCTTTAAGTTATCTCTGTCTAATTTCAAATTTCTATTTGTGTAGGATGATGTGGCAGAGAACCATTTCAATGTTTTACGCATGTTTGTCAGAATATATGGTGCATCAGCTGCCCCAGCTATGCTGGTGAGTCTACCTAACTGTTCATCGACATCTACTTTGTGCTGATATGATTGAAAGTTGTTTTGCTCTAATGTTGACTATCATAACAAATTCCAATTACTTTGACATCTCTTATAGTAGATTGCGCTATTTTATTTGTGCTCTGCTCTGTTATTTCTTTTATTTAGATGTCTTATATTTTAAAAATAAACTCGAGTACTTCTCTTATGAACAGTAGCATGTCAATCCAAATAAAAATGAAGCTATAATTTAAGTTGCGTTTGCTATTTTTCTGATTTACAGTCTGATACTCTAGAGTGTTTAAATCAATTGTTAATTTTTGTCTAGATCGCGTTCGTTGTCATTTTCAGGAATATGTGATTGTTGAGTTATGCAATATCAGGTTCTTGATTTTTGCATTTCCTTTTGTCTTGTTCCAATGGATATTTATGGTAAACGTAAATCTTAATTATATTGGTTGCTGCAAAATAAAATGAAATATGAGGATGCAAAAGACCAAAATGACTGTAGTTCCTTTTTGTTTTGTTTTTCACACCAAAGAAACTGCAATGAATAATGAAACAAAACCCATGATTGGATATGCACACATGAAGATGAATTGATTAAAGGAGAGCATATCTTGACAAAATGACGAAGGATAGTGTTTATTTTCCCTTGGAAAGTCGAAACCCTATTGCCAATCATGAATATGTTGTGTTGATTTTAATCAAATGAGTACTAGTTTGAACTCTAATATTTGTGGTTTCTGTTAATAATCTTTTACTAGGCAAAATACATCACCGAAGCTGAAGACAAGTACGACAGATTGCTTAAGTCGTTGGATCCTCATTTGTCACAGAATTACCAGAGAAGATGTATTGAAGCCACTAAAGAAGGTAATTTACTTATAGACCACATAACATTAAGCCATTAAGGCAGCGTTCAGAACGGGGTTTAAAGAGTGGGATTCTCATTCCAATACCCGAGAGAATCTCATTCACATTCCCAAACAAAATATTTGTTTCCCAAACGTCACCTAATATTTGACTTGTTTAGGAGGGAACATATCTGGACACCCTCTCGGAACATGGACTATACCACCAGTCATTGTAGACGAGGAGGCGTATCGCGCAAACCTTTCCAATACGAATCAAACGTAGCTTCGGCTGCTGCTTCTGGGTTGCTCAAGTCTGAGTCTGGACTAACAGATGAGTGTGGCACTTAAACCCTCCTATTTATTACTCTTAATCATTCCCATACATGGTTCACACTGACACTTTTTACTGCATAACTGGTCTCCACTCTCCAGTTGGTCTTCAACATTCTCAAAACACAGCACCATGAATTTAAGTCATTTCAAACTAGTTCACTCCGTTTTGGTTCAGAATGATTGTTCTTCGGTTTTAGAGATTGAAATGTATTTTAATGTCTGCAAGTTGGATAGGAAGGTAAGGTTGCTTAGGTAAGGTTTTAGTTTCACTGGAGTTGTCAATTCGTGCCGTAGTACAACACACAATATGAACTGTGAACACGACACGTTCTATAACACGCATGCATGATTAGTTACTTGTGTTGCTTCACACACAACTTATTCAACGCACATACTTAAGTGTATAATTGTATATTTATCCTATGAACATGCCAAATATGTTGTGTTCTTGGTGAGCCGTACTGCACACAGTCAACATTCAGCACTCAGCACGTTACGAATATGAAACGCACGAATTGCAGCCCTCCCACACTATATGTTCAGAATTGCACCACATTGGTCGGAGTTTTAAATGTTGGTTTTTACGTGTGCTTTAACAAATTCAAGGTATATTAATTAATTATTAATATTTCACACATTTATCAACCACATACTCGTAACTACATCATTTTTGGAGTTTTACTTGCATAATTCTAGTTAAGTCTACTTATATCTATTTACCCATTTTTCTTATAACAGTTCATGTTGCTAGTTTAGTTTTGTTGTTTTTGGCTTCACAAGAGACTGGCCAGAAGACGAAAACAAAAGTAAGAATTTAAACTTAAATCCCCACGCACCCACAACTATTCGAAGATTATATTTGTAGATTCAATCGTTTTATATCCAACTGAATTTTGAATTTGATGTTCTCACACATTTTGCATAAAATCCAAACCCGACCCCTACAGCCCAATACACAGAACTTGGACGAACCCACATCTCTTCGAGTTAGGTTTTGGGTAGGGCCTTATCTACCCGAAATCCGAATTGTCACCGCAATGCTAGTACTAAAGCACATGTGATGTGAGGAAGGTGAATTAAATTACTGTTGTGGTTGAGAAACTTACTGTGAAGCAGGTAATTCATAAATAGCGTCAGATCTGTGGGGTACTGTGTTTGCAGAAGCCAATGGACGCATATAATTGCCTGCACGGCAAGGCAAGGCAGTCAGAGAGAGATGTGTCAGCTCATTACCACAACCCATTTCTGAATTTCTGAGCTCTATCTGCCATTACAAAAGCCATCTCACTTTTGGGTTTGGGTAAACTAACAGTCCACTTCTTCATCAGGAAAAAAAGTAAGTAACCAACCCTCACCTTCCCTATTTACTCTCTCTCTCTCTCTCTCTCTCTCTCCTTTGTTTTCAGTATATTTGCCTTCAAGAACAAACACCCATCCATGAGGCCCCTCCTTTTTCTTAATCCACATTCCACACCTTTTCATGGACACTTTATTGGTAATCCTAGGACGTTTTTTAATGATTCCAACATTATTGTTTCTCTGCTTTGGATTGTGATTTGGAATGTTTGTGGAGTGGGAGTGGAGTTATGGTCTCTAAAATCATTCACGGTTGAAGTAGAACTGACAATTTGAATACGAGAATATGAGATTTTTTAGATTGTGAATAAAACAAGTGCATTTCTTTTCATGATAAATGAAGTGTTTCATTTTTAGGGAGTTACTGATGCGTGAATTTTCGATAATGTTTCTCTTAGTGTATTTTGTCCAAAACAAGCCATCTTTCATATTCTAATAAGTTTTCTTAGCTCTCATTGTCAAAGAACTTAGTTATACATAAATGGTATATCAAACTAAATTTTTTTTTTTTTTTTTCAAAATAGAAAAAAGAGCCCTCATTTTTTTTTAGACGAATGAAGCATTTAGTTTGAACAAGGAAGCATTCACAATGGTTTGTATGTTTTTTCTTTTTATTTAAAAAGGAATGTATTAAAAACCTCAAGAAGGCCAAATATCATGCAAGTGTATAAGTGTACAAAAGTTTGCACATATGAATGGTTTTTCTTTTCATTTTAAAAATGAAGTTGCTATACTTTTGGATAAGAAATGAGAGTCAATCTATGGTATAATACATGATGGATATTCATGTGGATGTGTACATTGTATGCATATGGTTTCTTTCTAAATGGCCCCCACAAATTATTAGATGCCCTTTGATTTGAATAATATGGGGTCATATCATATGAAAAGACCACACAATCTTTAACTTTTGGGGGTCCAACTAACCACCTGTCACTCCCTTGTGTTATGACATATTATGACCTATATGTAGTATTATATAAAAGAATTATTCAAAAAATGATTTTGTAACTATAAGATACGATTTAAGAGTGTTTAGATATGATATGTTTATATGTATAAAATGTATATGATTTCTATTTAGAATAATTTGAGAGCTTCCTTAAAATAACAAGTCACGAGAGGATAATTTTTCGGTTACATTTAAGTTACAAAACGGGTTTGAGAAATCTCGCGAGTTACATGATAAATTTTAAGAAGTGTGCCCAATTTTACTATAATGTTAAGCATTTTTATTGGAGAACTCGATATAATCCATAACAATATTTTGTTTGCGTTGAACATGTGATACACGCACGACACGAGAACATGAGTAACATTAAAATGATATGGCTACTAAATTATAACATCGACTACAATCCGTTAATATACTCCTACATGCCTCTTTAGAGTAATTTGTTTTCATTTCATCTCGTCGGTCTCATCTAAAACATGATACTTGTTCATTTCTATTGTGTCTAAGCTAAAAAAAGTGGAAACAGAGTATAAAAGCAGAGCATTTATCTTTTGTTGCTCAACACAAACACGATTACAAAATGTGCCGACTTATAAATTATAATAGACAAAGTGTTAATCTCTATCGAAAAGGGAGAGTGTAGTTTTTTTTTTTTTTTTTTTTTTAAAAAAAAAAAAAGAGAGAGAAGGTGTCTCTAAAGTCTCCAACCAATTAACCATCATGAACAATGAAACATTAGGATAAAGAAGCATTTGAGCAAAAATTGTCAAACAAAGTAGTGTTCTCTTTTGACTTTGATTCACACTTTTTCTCAAAAGCTAGCAGAAAGCATCAATAAAAAGAGTTAAAAGATAGATCTTAATATACCTCAAGAAAGTCTTCAAACATACCAATAATGCCGCCCCTCAGCAGAATTCTACTTTCCCCGATCGCGAACATTGGGCCCGACACGTGCACAACTGAGAGATTTTACCACATCTAGAGGCCTCAAAATTGCACTTCATTGCATATATTTACATTCTTGACATCACAAGAAATCCTCGCTTCGCATAAGTTTTTACAAACCCTATGGGGACAAGGGCCACTCATATGCGGCGTTATCAGAATCAAACCCGTCGTAGAATCTCATCTCCACATCCTCCATGCTTTCATCGTCGTCCCAAGACCCATCTGGGATCTCATCTTCAAAATCATCCAGTTCTCCAGCCACAAAATCCCATGCCAAATAGCCAGAAGAACCTGAGTAATTTGAGCAATCGTCCCAACTATTGATCTCGTAACAATCCACAACGTGCGGTCCAATGACCTTCAACCCGGGAAAACTCTTAACAAACTTTTCGTCTAGTTGCACGCTCCAACACCCTCGCACATCCAATAACTTGAGGTCGCTGCAATTGGTTATGATCTTGATCACAGGGTCCGTGCTAATGAGCAAATAGGCCATCTCAAGTTGCTTGAGCTTTGGCATTGTGGATGCAACTGCAAGGGCCTCGTCGTCTTGACAGCGCTTCCCGATTACCTCTAATGGGTGCATAATTCTCCTCAACCTAGTGAGGAATTTACAGTTCTTACCTATTGCCTCGAGGGCAGGCGCTCCAATGTATATGCAATAGCTTAGATCCAAGAACGTTATTGAAGAAAGCTTCCCGGCAACCTGTTCCACTATGGAATTGCTTATTTCGCTTCTTGGCACCCGTAAAGTCTGAAGAGATTTGGCACTAGTAGCGCAAAAACAAAAGTAGTTAACACTAGAAACGTAATCAAAATCACCAAGCATCACAAGAACACCTTGCTACTACATAAATATGAGTAATAAACAAACGCAATAGATCATATTCCAATCAATTGAAAGTATCATTAAATAAATATACCATAAAGCTGAAATTAGAATTCAAATTACCAAGTATCACAAGGAAGCTTCACAAACGTACGAAATCAAACTCGAAAATCACTACATGGACCTATCTTCAAGCAATTGAAACTATAGTCTCGTGCATGTTCCATAGAACCGACATTGGGTCACCAAGTATCGCAAGGGAGCTTCACAAATATATGAAATCAAACTATACAGTCGAAAGTCACTACATAGACCAATCTTCAAGCTATTGAATTTAAAACTATAGTCACATACATGTACCATAAAACCGAAACTACAGTCCAAATCACCGAGTATCACAACATAGACCAAACTACCAGCAATTGAAAATTTGAAACTATAGTTATATACTCATACCATAAAACCAAAATTAGAATCGAAAAGTGAAAATGGCAATGATACATATTGGAGCATTGTACTTACTGGTCCGCGATTAAGGAGAAAGCCTGGTCATTAGGGATTCCAGTAACGGAGAGCTTGCGAAGCAATCCTGAGCTCCTTGCAATCAACATTTGAAGCATACGAACAAGGGTCTCAGGGCGGCAACTTTCGCTCCATTGCTCGATATCTATCTCTTGCCAGCAGTAAGGTCCGGCAATTACTCTCCCCCATGATTTACAAACCAATGGAACCACAGTGATTTTCTCCTGGAGCGGTAGGTTTCTGAATATAAGTCCAAGTGCATCGGGTATTAGCTCGCCCCAACGCCGAACTTCACAATGACCCTCCATAGAACCTTATTTCCTAAAAGAGAAAATTCGGCAAATTCAATACAAAAATCAACAATCTAAAACATGAAACAAATAATAACAAGATAGTTTTGCTCAATTTGGAGAGTAACAAAGAGATTAAAACTCAAAAAGACCCAAAGATAATCAATTGGGTTTTCATGTAATGAACAAGTTCATGTACCAAAGACAAAGCACAAGGCACAGAAAAAGAACTAATCTACAGAAGATAACAGTTTAGGAGCAAAACAGAGAAAATAAATAGTTTTTGTTTCTTTTCTTCCATGGATAATTAAGAAAATACTAAAAATTTGTTCTTTTTGTTTTCTAGTTTGGAAAATTGCACAATTGAACATTTCCATATTTTGGAAAAATTTCCAGGAAAACTGAAAAAAATAAATCTGCAGCTAAACAAACAACACCAGAGCAATTGGTTTCCCCAAAACACTAAAACTTGCATGAAAAACAAACAAAACAACCCAAATCTGAAGACCCATATAATGAAATTATCATAAACCATTTCCTCTAAGCTCCAAGACTAAAAACAAAGAAGACACAAATTGAATAAATTAACAACCAAAATCATTATTTAAAAAAAAAAAAATAGAAGAACAAGATAATTTTTTCTTAAAAAAATGAAACCATTCTCTCAAAGGTCTATGAATCAAACCCAGAAAACACAAACCCATCAACAAACAGCCAAAATCAGGCAGACCCAGATAAGATAAATTGCTCACAAAAGCTCCACATGCATGAACATTGAACAAACACAAGCTAACCAGAGAACACAAGAGATAGAGAATTGCAAATACCCAATAGAGCAAAAAGGGCAAAAACCCATTAAACAAAATATAAATTTTCTCTAAAGAAACAGCATAGACTGCAACTTACCTTCAAATAAAAACAGAAAAATACAAAAATAAAAGGAGAAGAAGCTGGGTCTTAGTTAATGAGCATCAAACAAATGTTGGGTTTCGAGAGGAT
>JAYMTH010001918.1:0-13624 GCA_036897465.1 Pelargonium australe | reverse complement strand
CGTTTGGGTGCTCGGGAGCGCGGGGAGCCGGTTCGTTTATTATTTTATTACATATATAATATTAAATATAAGTTTAAATATATATTTTACGTTGAATATATTATATTTTATGATTGCTTGTCTTTCTAGGCATATATAATGTTAGAAGTAATAAATTATACTTATCGGCATGTGCTAATAATTTTTTTTTAAATTTTAATAAACTTCAATTTATGATAAATTGTCAACGAGTCAAATCGAGCTCGAGCTTAACTATATTTTACCGAGTCGAGCTCGAGCCCTATTTAATAAGCTCGTTCGAGCTCGAGCCGAGTACAAAAGTGTCGAGCCGAGCCGAGCCGTGGCAATTTTAGGCTTGATTCTGCTCGATTACACCCCTATTTGCTTGCTTCACCTAAAATTTAACTTAACCATAGTTACTTTAGAACCTTAACCATGGTTAACTCAACCCCACACGGCCCATACCGACTCCCAACCAGAACGGCATTGCACGTTAAAATTGCAACTGGGTCAAACACACGGCTCAAATCCTGCCACGTGTACGGTCAGATACAGCCTTTCCCCTTGATGCCCTCTTTGCAAGGTTAAATCCTAGGGTTAGCCTCTCGCCATCAAGAAACCTTATCTTCCCTCTTCTTGCCGCGAATTTTCTATCGTTTTCCCGTAATTTTTCTTCAGATTTTCTTGCTGCGATGGAGATGGTTGAGCGCGTGACGGAGTTTCCACATTCGCACATGGACCGGCGACCCAGGAAGCGGGCGCGTCTGGGCTGGGACGTCCTTCCTCAGGCTGCAAAGGTATTGGATTTTTCTCATTATCTGGTTTGTGTTTAATGGTTTCGTATTTTCTTGTGTGATCTGTCCTGTTTGATTCTCTTATGTTAATACGTTTGAGTCTATGTTCGGTTATGGAATTTTTATTTCAATTTAGTTTTATTTGTTTATATTTTTTCTTTGGTTGTTGTAAATTTTGTATTTTTTTGGATGATATAATGGTTGGTAGATAAATTTGTTATAATCGTCTTCGAATTATTGTTTTTTTTTTTGTTTGGAATTGTTGTTTAGAGTTTTGATAGATTTCTTATTTTGATATGGGGTATGGAAATTTGTATTTTGTTTATCTCTAATCTTATTATATGTTAATTGGGATTATTTTTCACAAACAATTCACCCTACCTATATCAAAAAATTTCTGGATTAGTATTTTTTTTTTCAGATCTATAGTAAAGTTCTGTTAATTCTCTCTTCAATCAGCTCTACTAGCTGATGGTTCAAATCTTGAATTTTACTTTGACCTAACTTGTAGTTCTTGTTTAAGGTCAATTGTCTCTGTGATTTCAATATAAATATTTTTGGAATTGGTTGTGGACTACATGCTTTCTTATGTTGTTTGTAACCTGGTTTTACGTTCCCGTGCTGTTTAGTCTAATATGCCATTCTTTTTCCTTACAACTTATAAGTAACTCTTTTTTGGTTTGACCATAGTTATGTAAATATGAGAGGGTTGGAGGTACTGGGTTGGGGAAATTTTGATTTTTTAGTGGTACATGAATGAATGGCTGTGTGTAGGATCAGGTAGGAATGTTTTGTGGACAAGATGTTGGAAATGTGACAAGCTTTGCATCTTCAAGAGCACCTGCAGACCATACTACTAGTTCCCTATTTTTAAAAGGAGTGGCTCGAAATGGTTCACCCCCTTGGCGTGAGGATGACAAAGATGGCCATTACATGTTTGTGGTTGGAGATAATTTAACTTCCCGCTGTAAATACACTTTACCATCATTAAATAAGTTCATACTATTGATTTTCTTGGTTGAACCTCTAGCCTGGCTGGGTCATAAAATCCCGATTATTAAGCTTTTTTACACTGATTAGACTTATATTTCCATCTATATATCTACTCTGTCCGATGCACAGAGTTTCTAATATTCATGTTCTATCACACGTGTTAGCTGTTTTTAATTTAATTTAATTTTACTTTCATTAATGCAGATAAAATCCATAGCAAAATGGGTGAAGGTGCATATCATTGCAGATCTCCTTCATTATCAACCTCCTGTTATTGACTAATATGTCTAACGTCCTTTTTTTAACAGGAACCTTTGGTCAGGTTTTGGAATGCTGGGACAGAGAAGCCAAGGAAATGGTTGCCATTAAAATTGTTCGTGGAATCAAGAAATATCGTGATGCAGCCATGATAGAAATTGATGTTCTGCAACAGCTTGGGAAACATGATAAAGGAGGCAGCCGGTAAGCATCTCACTTGTTTTAGATCCTTATGCTACTTTATAACACGTAATTGTCTTTCCTAAACTTTGTGTCTATGGTTAAATGGGTTTATTCCTTGCAGTTGTGTGCAAATACGGAACTGGTTTGACTATCGTAACCATATCTGTATTGTAAGTACATGATTGATTTGTAATGGATTAATTTCCCCAATTCTCAAATAATTTGGGGGTTAAAACTTTGGATGAATTTAAATGGTTTCAACAGGTATTTGAGAAGCTTGGGCCAAGCTTATACGATTTTCTACGCAAAAACAATTATCGCTCATTTCCCATTGACCTTGTTCGTGAGATTGGAAGACAACTGTTGGAATGTGTTGCATGTGTGTAGTAATTACTTTTAAGCTAGTCTTTTTCTTCTTTTTTATTTCATATGTTGCCTTGTTTATTACAATACTGTTTGACTGCTAATTTGCAATCAGTAATATGTTAGAAGGGCGGTCGTTTTTGTTAACTTCTTTTTATCTTCAGAGACGCCAGCTTGTTTACACTATTGTTTGCCTGTTGTTTCTGTCTATTTATATTTCTAAATGTTTATTATGCCGATTCAGTTTGTTCTATTTTCTTATTCTTGTTTTTCAACATTGCAGTTATGCATGATCTGCGACTGATTCATACCGACTTGAAACCAGAAAATATACTTCTTGTTTCTGCTGATTACATTAAAATTCCTGAGTATAAGGTTTGTTTTCTGTATCTTGTCTGTATATTGTGTTGATTTTTGCCTGTTTTTTTTGCATTATGATAGTGTTTTGTTACTTGTTATGTTTCCTTACATGGTGCAGTTGTACAGCGTGAAAGCTTAATTGTTTATTTCAATTTGACTTATGTTTTTTGTCTTTGCAGAGTTCATCTCGCTCACCAAGGGATGGTTCATACTTCAAAAGAGTTCCTAAGTCTAGTGCCATCAAGGTTATTGATTTTGGTAGCACCACTTATGAGCGTCAAGATCAAAATTATATTGTATCAACTCGTCATTATCGTGCACCCGAGGTCATTCTTGGTAAGTTAGTTTATATACTGTTTGATCTATTACGACTATGGATTGAGCTGTGTGACGCTAAGTTTATATTATTTGGTGTGATTGTGCAGGGCATGGTTGGAGTTATCCTTGCGATATTTGGAGTGTTGGATGCATCTTAGTGGAATTATGCACGGTATGTTATTGAAGTGATTTGAACGCATAGCAATAGTGCCTTGTTGGTTGAATTATCACTTTCATGTTCTTATGATGTGATCTACCTTTTTCACAGGGTGAGGCATTGTTTCAAACTCATGAAAATTTGGAGCACCTTGCAATGATGGAGCGGGTTCTTGGCCCCCTGCCTCAACACATGCTGAAGAGAGTAGAGTGAGTAGATTATCTCTTAATTTTTTACTCCCAAATTGAGCGTTGTTTTTCTATAAATAAAAAAAATTATCTTTGGGAAGGTAATTATGTATGTATTTACCAGTTATATCCTACTATAAGTTATTTTGAACTCCTTTCCTTGTTGCATCAAATGACTTGGGGTTGTATATCCTTTCTTTCATAAAGAATACAAGACACTCATTTTGTGATGGAGAGTATTATTTAATCTAATTGGGGGAATGTTTTGGCAAGACACTGATTTTGATGTTGCGTCATTTGTTGCAGTCGTCATGCAGAAAAGTATGTCAGGAGAGGTAGACTAGACTGGCCTGAAGGTGCTGCCTCGAGAGAAAGTATCAAAGCTGTTACGAAGTTACCTCGGCTGCAGGTTTGTTGTATGCCTGACATTGATTATTAGTTGAGAGTCAAAAAATTATTCAGTTTACCATAGTTTCCTTCACCAGTAATTGAATTTTCATCATGTGAAATTTGCAGAATCTAATTATGCAACATGTAGACCATTCGGCAGGAGACCTTATACATGTATTGCAAGGCTTATTAAAGTTTAGCCCTTCAGATAGGCTCACAGCTAGAGAAGCATTGAGACATCCATTTTTCTCCTGTGATCTTAAAAGATTATGAAGTTAACATTAACTGATAGGGTTCTTACTTCCAACCAAGTTGAGTTAAGCAAGAATATCAATTCATGTACATATCTCATCGAATATGCTTCTTGGTCGGTGGGAGTATGATTCTGTAGTTAGTTTAGAACCCTAGATTGACACTGCTGGATTGGTTGGTTGATTGATTTTGTATCTGACTTGTGTAAAGATTGAATAATGCTATATGATGTTCTGCTGTACGTGTTCAATTACATTTTCAATTTCAATTTATATAACAGCTGTAGCTTATAAATATTTGATGATGCAAAACTAGGTTAAATAGTGAAGGTTATTATTTTCTGTCTAAACTGGTAACAAAGTGACCAGTTCTCTACTACATATATGAATTATCAATCCAACATCAGGGGAAAACATGTTAATCAGAAACTTTAGGGACAAACAATTGATAGCATGGATGTTCAAATCATTCATTCAAGTTTGGAACCAGAAAGGTGAGCTTGTATCATTTATGTTTCTTTTTCCTAATCGAATGAACAAAGTACACTAAAAGAGAGACAAGAATTGCTGATCCTGCGATTACAACCGGACAGCTCAACTTAGTCCATTCCGGATTATTCTTGTGGCATTCGTCATTGCCATGATCATTCGTTTTCTCCACTGTTGTTTCATCTTCAGGAAGTTTCACTTGATCCTTTTCTGTTTCTTCAACCTTACTTTTTGTGGGATGAGTCTCTTCTTGTCCCCATGTTTCACCCTCTTCATGTTCATGTGCAGGACGAACTGGAGCTGGAGCCTGAGATTCTTGTTTTGGGGCTTCTTGAACATCTGAACTGGGTTCCTGTGTCTTCTCTTCCACATCATGTTGCTGAACTGGTGTTGGATTTGGTATATCAGGTTGCTGAGTGACACCATCCTCCAGAGCTTTTGTTGGTTGTGGAGTACATCGCTCTGCTACTTCTTCACTTGTAATTTCTCTGGTTGGAGGTAGTGGAGCTACCTCTGGCTCAACTCCCTGAGGCTCTGCAATTGGAGATTCCACATTTTGAGTTGTGGCATCTTTTATTTGGTCTTGATTCTGATGCGGAGTTTCCAATGCCTCTTGATTCTCAGCCTGCTCGGTTTCTTCTAGCAATGTTTCTCCTGAAACATAATTCTCTATTTTCGGCGCCACATTTTCATCAACCTCCTCCTTTTCTGGTATTGATGTCTCTGCATCAACTACTTGATCATCACTTGCTTTCTTGGTATCATCATCTGCTACAGCTTGTGCAGCTTCAGATTCTTGTCTGTCACCAACATCCTCAAGCTCCTCCACTTCCTCTATGTTGAGACCCTGGATTCCTTTGACCAGTTTCGGCATGGATATGGTCAATATCGAATCGTGTTCATCGAACTTGGCCTTGATTCGGTTCATAACAACTCCATCTGGAATACGAAAAACCTTTGCAAAGCTCTTCATTCCCCCCTCATTCCTGTACACAATCCATCCCTTCGTGACGATCTCCTGAACGGGCTTGCTCCCGCTGATTGTAATCCGACTCCCATCCTCGTTTATCTTGATGCTAACGTTGTCTCGTGGAAAACCTGCACCGCCAAGTCCCTTCAAATTTCAAGAAAAGGACTAACAAACTAAAAACAACAAGTAAAGAGGGAGAGAGATAGTTTCCTTTAAGATGGGCGGTAAGGATGAACATGGACTCGGTTTCTCTAGACACGAAAATAGGACCAGCTCGGTCTTTGGCTATACGGAGTTTGGATGTGGAACTGATGTCACCTCTGGTACGGGTAATGTTGAACTCCAAATCTAGCTCCATCGCTAACTGATCATGTCTTTTTTTCTCAGGAATGAAGAGGGACTTATAGAATCATTCACAATTGATTGTGAATGATTCTATTTGTTTTGTTATGTTTGTGTGCAAAAGAGTGAAGAACATATCCATTGCTTTGCTTCTCAATATTGGTGTTTGCTTTATGGATGTGAAAAACGTTTGCTATTGAAGGTTCCTTTTCTTGCCTTGGCAACCTCATATTCTTGATGCTAGTATTCAATTTCAACTTTCTAGTCTTTTGTTGAACCTTTCTAGTAACTGTAGCTATCCTAAAATTATCTATTTCCTAGAAATTATATACATGAACATCAATGAATCACCACCTTTATTGTATCTAATGTTGAACCTTTCTTATTTTTCCTAGAAATTGTATACATCAACATCAATGAATCACCCTTTACTGTATCTGATTCTGAACCACATAACAAGTTGCCCTACTTCTCAACTAACAGTCCAATGAGTCAGTTTAAGCAAAGCTTAATTTACTAATTTTCTATATAATAAGAACTTGAAGAGTTGTAGGAGTAGAGTTTGCAACAGAAATGGCTCTGCAGCAACTGTGGCTGGAGCTACATAGGATCATCTTGTCCAATCCCTTGCTCTTCCCTCTTCTCTTGTTCTCTCTTCTCCTTTTGTTTATGCTCACACAAGGTGGCAAAAACAGCTTCCCTCCGTCCCCTCCGAGGCTGCCATTAATTGGAAACCTTCACCAGCTAGGAGCTCTCCCACATCGTTCTCTCCAAGCTCTGTCTCAGAAGTATGGTCCAGTGATGCTCTTGAAGTTAGGCCATGCACCAACTCTTGTGATTTCATCTGCAGAGATGGCTAGAGATATGGTCAAGACCAATGATGTTGTTTTCTCTGACAGGCCCAAAACTACAGCTGCAAATATCCTTCTTAATGGATGCAGCGATATGGGTTTTGCTCCTTACGGCGAGTACTGGAGACAAGTTAGGAAAATAAGTGTTCTTGAACTCTTGAGCCTCAAAAGAGTGCAATCTTTTCAATTCATAAGGGATGAAGAAGTGGCAGAGTTGATCAACAAGGTACGCCGTGCGTCTCTCAGCAACAGCTCTGTTAACTTGAGCCAAATGCTTATGGCTATCTCCAACAACATAGTTTCTAGATGTGTTCTTGGTCAGAAGTTGGAGGAGGAGAATGGTAGGAGCAAGTTTGGAGAGTTGTCTAGGACATTTGCAATTCAGTTTACAGAATTCAGTTTTGGGGATATGTTTCCTTATTTGAGATGGATGGATGTTCTTACTGGATTGAATGCGCGTTTGAAAGAAACTGCGCGAGTAGTAGATGTTTACCTTGATCATGTGATTGAAGAACACAAGATCAACTCTGATCATCTGTCTGATAATAAAGACTTTGTGGATATTCTTCTCCAACTTCAAAAGGATGGCATGCTTGAGCTCACTCAAGTCAACCTCAGAGGAATCTTAATGGTGAGCTCTCTCTCACTACATCTATGTAAATATGTAAATATGTAAGTGTGTGTGTTATCTAATTCCTACTACTTTAGGATATGTTCATTGCAGGAACTGATACTACAGCAGTAGCCATGGAATGGGCGATGGCTGAGCTGTTGAAAAATCCGAGCAAGATGAAGAAAGCTCAAGAAGAAGTAAGGAGAGTTGCGGGAAAGAAGTCAAGTATCGACATGAATGATGTGATGCAAATGAGCTACCTCAAGTTTGTGATCAAGGAGACACTAAGGTTACATCCTCCTATAGCTCTCTCGGTCCCTCGAGAAACATCTGCAAGTTCAGTTTTGGGAGGCTATGATGTTCCTGCCAAAGTAAGAGTGTTTATCAATCTATGGGCAATTCAGAGGGACCCAAAATTTTGGGACAGACCAGAAGAGTTTCTACCCGAGAGGTTTGAGGACAAACCAGTTGACTATAAGGGCCAAGACTACCAATTCATCCCATTTGGTGTTGGGAGAAGAGGCTGTCCAGGGATCAGTTTTGGAATGGCTTCAGCTGAGTTTGTGATAGCCAATCTCTTATACTACTTTAACTGGGACATACGTGACGGTCCTCGTGCTGAGGACTTGGACATGTCTGAAGTTCATGGGCTAACTTTAACCAAGAAATTTCCTCTTCAACTTGTACCTCAACTCTACTCTCCTTGATGTATGATTCTGATGCTAAATTCTGAATTTTTTTTTTTTTTTTATATATTTGTAGAAATCTTTGTAACTTGTGTTAGATTAATGTTTTCAATTTAAGCTTTCTTCTGTATGCTTTTCAAGGTTTCAACCCTTCTTGTGGTAGCTTGTCTATTAATTCAAAACGAGTTGTTTGCTGTTGAAGGTTCAAGTATCAATGCTTCTCGTCATGGTACGAGCTACAAGATAAGCTTCCAAATACTGCAGATTTAGCGGTCTCACAAATGGCCAAGAAAGCAAGAAAATTGGCCCAGCCAGATACAGACTAAGAGATAAGCTTCCCATAATGCAGACATGCCACCGTTCCACGAGGCAACAGTTCATCATCTAATGAAAAGATGGAGAAGATTTCAACAAATTTGTCATTTCCATCCATATCTGATATAATGTAAGCACATCTGTATAAGATTCAAGGACTTGCTGGTGAAGAGTGCTAGAGAGATGGCTATACAACCAATGTTGCAGCAACTGTGGCTTGAGCTACAAAGAATCAACCACTTGAATCCATTTCTCCTTCCTCTCTTCTTGTTTTCAATTGTCCTGTTCAAGCTGAAAAAAGGCGGTAAACAAAGATTTCCTCCATCCCCTCCAACTTTACCACTTATTGGGAACACTCCCTCATCGCTCCCTCCGAGCCTTGTCTAACAAGTATGGTCCTGTTATGCTCTTGCAACTAGGCCATGTTCCAACTCTTGTGATTACATCTGCAGACATGGCTCGAGAAATGGTCAAGACACATGATATAGCTTTCTCCGGAAGGCACAAATCCACAGCTGCAAATATCTTGTTATACGGAGGCACTGATGTGGGTTTCTCTCCCTATGGTGAGTACTGGAGGCAAGTTAGAAAAATCAGTGTTCTTGAACTCTTGAGCCTCAAAAGAGTTCAGTCTTTTCAGTTTGTAAGGGAAGAAGAAGTTGCAGTCTTGATCAACAAGATACGACTAGCTTCTTTGAATAACAGTGAAGTTAATTTGAGTGGTATAGTATCTAGATGTGTTCTTGGTCAGAAATGTGAAGAAGAGAACAATGAGAAGAGCAAGTTTGGAGAGTTGTCAAGGACATTCATGATGCAATTCGCAGACTTCAGCTTCGGGGATGTGTTCCCGTATTTGAGATGGATGGATGTTGTTACTGGCTTGGTTTCGCGTCTGAAAGCTACTTCCACAGCATTTGATGCCCTTCTCGATCAGGTCATTGGAGAACATAAGATTGCCATGGCATGCTTGGGGTTGACCTCACTCAAGACAACCTTAAAGCTATCTTACTGGTTTGTCTCTATACTGTCTTTCCCCTATCTAGCAGTATATGGCTATAAACACTTCTTGTTTGTTGATTTCAGGACATGTTCATTGGAGGGACTGATACTACATCAACAATCATGGAAAGGACCATGGCAGAGCTCATGAAAAACCCGAGCAAGATGAAGAAAGCTCAAGAAGAGATGAGGAGAGTGGTGGGGAAGAAACCAAAGCTGGACATGAATGATGTGAATCAAATGGACTACTTGAAATGTGTCATCAAGGAGGCGTTTACATCCACCAGCTGCTCTTTTGGTTCCTCGAGAAACATCTGCGAGAGTTGTGCTTGGAGGCTACGAAGTTCCTGCAGGAGTAAGAGTTTTTGTGAATGTGTGGGCAATTCAGAAGAGTTTGTACCAGAGAGGTTTGAGAACAATCCTGTTGATTTCAAAGGCCAAGATTTCCAGTTCCTCCCATTTGGTGCTGGGAGAAGGGGCTGCCCTGGGATGTGCTTTGGGGTGACTTCAGCTGAATTTGTGATTGCCAATCTGTTATATTGGTTCAACTGGAACTCATGTGATGGTGTGAAGGTTGAGAACATGGACATGACTGAAGTTCATGGCCTCACTCTGACCAAGAAATTTCCTCTTCAACTTGTTCCACAACTCTACACTCCTTGATGTATGTACAAAGAGTTTTTGGAGTCTTGGCTCTGCTGCTTTAGAAGCTGTTTCCATTATCTTTTCTATATTTGATAACTGATAGTCTGGTGTTTTCATTTTGTATCAGCTTGTCCAACTCTTGAAATGTCTTTTCTAATTAAGGCCTGTTGTTCCCAAATTCAATCTCATCAATACAGTAGTTTTACAAGTACTTTCAGAGGCTTATAGAATATATATGATACATGATGAACAATGAGCAGACTAAGAAAAGCACAACCCATATCAGTATTGTATGTTTATAACTTGGTGATCTTTTTTCCCTATTTGTACATTTCCAAAACATGAAGAAGACTGTGTAAGCTTAAATTATCACTCACTCTACTTTGGACTTGAAAAAGAAATGTCTTGGGTGATGATATACACACACAAACTTCACTCAATCAACTTACCATTTGATACTTTGGCTCTACAGACTAAAACATCATCATGCTATTCTTGTGAGAGCCTTGAGGACATCATTCATGGTGGGTCTGTTATGGGGATCGTCTTCCACGCAAGCCTTGGCCAAGAACGCGAGACATATAGCATCACTCAATTCATAATCATCCTCCAAAGCAGAATCCATGAATTCCTTCAACTTCTCCAAGCATCCTGGAGAGCCCTCAAGTACTATATCAGTGAAAAACCTCACAAAGTCTGTCAACATCTTGCCTTTCTCAGTTGCTTCTTTACCTGATAATAACTCGATCAGAACCACCCCGAATGCAAAGATATCGACCTTGGCTGAAGCCAACCCGTTCGTGTAGTACTCAGGGGCCAAGTACCCATTTTTACCCACAATCACAGTATCAGTCCATTTTGTCTCTTCCTTTTCCTCTGTACTCACTAGAGGCTTTGCAAGTCTAAAACCAGAGATCTTGGCCCTCCAATCTGCTGTTATGAGCACGTTTCGGCTGTTTATGTTTCGATGGACATAAGAGGGTTTTGTATAGTAATGAACATAGTGAAGACCAACAGCTAGATCACAAGCAATCTGCATTCTTATCTTCCATGTGAGCTGCCTAGCCATCTTGGGTCTTGACAAGCAATCTCTCAGGCTACCATTGTCAGCAAATTCAAGAACAAGATAGCTTCTGGTGCCAAAGCAGCAACCCTCAAGCTTCACCACATTTTGATGGTTGATCCTTGTGAGTATGTCAACGACGTGGCGCGCTGATTCCTCTGAGCTCATACCCTCTATCGCTACGTAGGAACTGCCAATCCTGCCGCGGTACACAGCTGAGCCAATCACAGAAAACTCACTGAAATCTCCTGTTGCAATCCTGAGCTCCTCTAAGCTGAAACCAATCAGAGAGTGCTTCAACTTGGACATCCCATCAAGAAAATCCGGCGAGAAATTTGATAACTGTGAGCTTCTTGGAGACAAAGGTTGAAAACTCCTATGATGGTTCCTCCTCCAAAATCTGAAACAAAGCACATAAGCTAAAATTGCAAGTGTGATCACTCCAAGAACACTCTTGATAACTATTGCATATAGCTTCCAAGAGGTTGATTTTGGTCCATCTTTCTCCACTGAAATCACATTTGTAGGACTTGGAGGAAGGTAATGAGGGGAATCAACAACAACATCCAAATTCAAAAATGGAATATCATTGGTTGGAATGATCAGCACTGTATTTGAAAAAATGGCTGCAAGTGGCTGTAACCTATTTGCTTCCCAAATCATTTGCTCAGACACTCCAAACTTTCGCGCCATCAAGTCCACATAATCATGCTCCAAAACTGGGTAAGTAACAAGATACTTGACACCATCTCTGCTCTGATCTTCACTGGGACAAGCACACCTTATAGGCACCTTGATCTGAGTACCATTGTCAGGACTGTTTTCACCTCCCAATTCCGGGTTCTCCTCAACTAGACTTTGTTCTTTGACCAACCCTTGAAACAATCCACAGGCAACACCAGCAAAAGAATCTGAGATAGAGAGATTGTACATGATTATAGCCCGAGAGAAGCGATCGGGGCATTTGCAGCTAATGGGGATGATGACCTCTCTACCAAGTGGTAGACTAGTGTTGGAAACAGCTTCTTCAGTCATGTTGTTGAGGGCTAAGAGACTGTGATCATATGGGTTCAAGTTGAAAAGAGCTGATATAGAAGACAGGGTCCTGAAATTCTCTTGAGCTCTGTAGGCTATGTAGGCTTGGCATTGGGAACTTTGGGCAGTGCACAAGTAGTTGGACCCTAGAACTTGTGAATCTGCAGAACAATTGGTTCTGTCATAGAATTGCTGAGGACAAATGGGTTTGATCAAGAAAAACACAGCACAAACCAAGATGATTTGAGGAAGAGAACCCATATTTTCTTGGTGGTGAAGCTGCAGGCTTAGCTTAAGAATGAGAAATGGGAAGATCAATAGTAATTTGAAGTAGTCCATGGAGGGAATGTGGAAATGGACCAATCAAATCGCGGCCGGCCACTCAATAAAACCTAAGCTTGGCCAGAGCACAAATGTCATTCAAGCATTTCCACAAACAGGTTGTCAACATCATATACTTTGGAAGAAAACAAGTTGCTTCAACATCATGCATGACAAGCAACCATTTTTACACTGATAGTTTCAGTAACAAACAAAACTCCAACATTTGATTTAAGTTTCTTGATTGTTGTCAACACATATTATTACTTACTATAAGCTCTGACTTTTGAATCAATCTTCATATCATAGAATAGGTCTTGAAAATCATGGATCTTCACCTTGATAACAATTGGTTCTCGCTACAGACAGGATTCTTAAATTTTCATTCATGTCAGTTGCAAAACATATATACCATTAGAGACTGATTCAAATATTTGGTGTGTTTATATATAGTAAGTGTCCTTTTCCGAGAAGATGGGAATAAGGAATTGAAATCAGCCAATGAAGACCAAGCCTTATCCCAATTTGTCCTCCAAATCAGACATATTGCACTCTCCTTTGTTTGGTTGACAAGAAATGTCACAAAATCATTGGAATTGTTTACATTATTATCAATCTAGCCTCAATTTGCACCTCCCTAAATATTCTTAACGGTTGACCAGTATACCAAATATAACCATTTGTATATAAACCAACTTCATTAAGTTCACTTTCAATCATAATCATATTTTTGTATGATCTTTCTTCACTTGCTGCCTCCAAGTGGATGAGCATATAAAGTCTTTTTAACAATGGACTACTCCTTCATTTTGCACCATTCTTTTCTTGCATTTCCATTGCCTTTTCACTACTTTAATGGGGTGTCTCTTGACAACTATTGGATGGTGTTTTTTCTTGCACCTATAATCCATGATTAATTGTAAGATTATGTTTTGAGTGTCTGAATTCTCAGTCATGGTTTATTGGCTCTGAGTCAAGATATTAACGAATTAAATCTGGGTGGATATTCTGAGGCCACAAATTTATTAAAATCTAATATA
>JAYMTH010001917.1:0-13625 GCA_036897465.1 Pelargonium australe | reverse complement strand
CTTGAGCGAGAGAGAGAAATGATTCGGCCAAAGTTTGAGCGAGCAATAGTTTAGGTACTAAATTGAGTATTCGGCCAAAGTTTGGATATCGAAAAAAGGATTATCCCAATTCTAAAAACAAAAATGTTTTTTCTTTTTTTATGTTTTCATATTTATCTCCAATATTTAAGAAAATGCTTCAACATGCAACATTTTAAGAGTTCAACAAGGTATGAAAACAGTCTTCTATAGATCATGAAAACACTACCCATGTTCTGTTTAGCAACATTCCAACAAATATTTCAAAAACAAAATTATGGTTAACAGATACAAAGCCCTCTTCTCATCGACGGTTGCCATAACCCCTCCCACCACCAAAACTTCTACGATCAGAAAAGCCACCACCCCTTCCACCTCTCCCTCCAGAAAACCTACCACCACCAAATCTCCTATCCGATCCAAATCCACCTCGGCCTCCACCCCCAAACCGCCCACCCCTTGATTCTCTTTCTTGCAACTTTGGCAATGCTTTCAATACTTCTAAGCTCACATTAGCTGCATTTTCTTGACCTGCAACCAAAATCATTTTTTTGAAAAAAGGTTATACTGGTGGTTGCAAGCATGCAATAGACTAAGATTAAGATATTTAAAAGCCCAATGTCCAACAAACAGAACATGCAACACTAAATTAAAACATACACGGCCAAACATGTGGAAGCATGCATGCATAAGCCGAGTTCTAGAAAACAATTATGAAGAAAACTATGACGTGTGTTATTGTAATATAGAAAAAACGGTTATTAAATAAGTTGAGGATTACCAGCAAGAAACATGTCCAGATCTGCAACTGGTACATCAAACACTGCACCATTTCCATCACCAGTAAGAGTAAGACCCTTCACTTCCTCAACCTTTTGCTCAGGCAAGAATCTCCTCAACACACCATAAGCAAAACTGAGAGATGACAAAAATAGAAAACAGGAGTTAGATGGGGTCCAGTAATGTAAATAGTGCCTATTCTCTACTTAATCATTATGTAACTGTAGAGTTCAAAAAACAAGAGCAAAGTTTCAAATACTCACGACGGACTGAACATAGGTTTTCCAGCCTCAAGAAGTACAGTGACATGGTCCTCCATAGAAGTGAGAAGTGATCTACTCTTTATATCAGTATAACCCTGCAAATATACAATAAACCATATATTATCATCCTACAGGCAACCCGCTGTATACAAAATTTCAAAACATGAAAAGAAATGAAAGGAAAGAGCAACTCACAACAGCTTTTGCAATTGCTTTGGCAAGTAAATCTACAGCTGACAAACCAGAATTATTTAATAGCTCCTCAGCAACACACTTGAACGCAGGAAGCACACTGCAGTTTATAAGCATTAGAACTCAGAGTAGGCAGCATTAGAAGTATATATATGTCCATGGCAAAAAATTAAGGAATATACCTATCGGAGACTTGAGTTATACTTTCTGCTGCTCCTTCACCAATGGCTTTTGCAATGTCAGCTGCTTGAGGGGCAGATATGTGCTCAAACTTCACACCAGACTCTCTTTCAATCTTTGAAAAGTTTGATCTTCTTGGGTCATAAAGCATAACAGCAACACCAGTATTTCCTGAAAAAATAGTGATGCATCTCAGTATCTCAATCAAAGTCCAGCCAAAATCAGAGCAAGTTCCAAATTTAAGCATTTACCTGCTCTTCCTGTTCGTCCAGATCGATGGATATAATCTTCAACATCACGAGGGGGCTCACACTGAAGCAAAAATATCAATGTTAACATGCTTGGGACAAGCAAATATTCATTATATGCCTACCCAGACATACACATACCTGTATAATTAACTGCACGTCATTGATATCCAGTCCTCGTGCAGCAACATTTGTGGCCACTAACGTCATGAATTTGCCTGACCTGAACCCAGATAGTGTGATCTGCAAATAAACATAAAATTGAGTAGAGTTCCATATGAATTATTTGTGTGTAAGATGCACTTTATTTTGCTAGTCTTCATAATTATGCTCAGTTTTAAAATTTTACTACTTTTGACCGTTATTATTCCTGAGTGAAAAATGATATACTTCCTCTGACCACGGCAAGGGTGATGGCACATGTACAAAAGAAATGTAATGTGCACTTTCTGTTAACACTCAAGTACCAAACTCTCTGGCCAAGATTTAAAAAATATTTTCATTCCAAATGGTGAGAAAGCAGTTAAAGGTGAAAGTTTGGCAATTATATGTTTTCTATAAAACAACATACACACTCAAAATGCAGAAAAAAGAAGACATGAATTTGTGTTTTGGTTGTTCAATAGGCATTACAGAATGAAAACCACCAACCAATGAAGTTCAGACAATACGAGGGATCCAGTACCATAATCTTGCTTTTGACTATTTGGTTTTATTTTTCTCTGGTGGAATTTATGTGGGGAGGCAAAAATAAAAAACAATAACAAATACCAATAAAGCATGAAAATACTTTCTTCATTTAACAATTAATTCATAATTATCAACCAAAATCATTTACCTCGCGTTTAGACTGCTGAATGTCCCCATGTAATGCTTGTGCTCCAGGCAAGATGTCAGCAAGTTCAGATGCAGATTGCTTTTTCTCGGTAAAAATGATTGTCCGACCTCCACTGAATCAGAATCATCAAATTATAAATTTTAGGAAGCTAAACAAAAATATTAAAGAAAAAAAAAAGAACAGGACAGAACAAGAAACAACCAACCTGCTATAACAGCGAATGATATCTGGAATAAGCTGGCTTAGAGCTGAACTAGAACAAGGAAGAACTATATGCCTAACATTAGTACTTGCCTTCATTTTCTCATTACCAACAAGATCAACGGTTTTCTTATTCGGTTTGAGAAACCTTGCAGCAATCTAGAGATGCAAAAGATAGATTTCAGTTATATTGAACAAAGAAAGAAGGGATGTACTCTTGAAAGACATTGTAATGTAATAACATTTGGATATTTCAGAAACATTTTGTAACTAAATATCTTGGTTAAGAAACGAACGTTTTTCACCCATGATGGTAAGGTCGCACTGAAGAGAAGCGTCTGAACTTTACTCAAGTCATCAACTTTGCCTGAGAATATTATCAACAGAGAGGAACTTCAAATGAGTGAAATGACCACGCAAAATCTAATAGATTTGGAGTGATTCAACTTATTATTTGCTGGCAAAAGACAAACTTACACAATAAAATCTTACCTGGCACAATGTAGGTATTTATTGGCTCAGCAATGCATTTAAATGTTCATTTTTTAGAATTTTAGTCAATTTTTTGTCAAGTAACAAATGGTGCTTTGTGAAAGGGTATTCTAACTAAACTAGTTATGACAAAAAGGTAAAAACACAACTTTTAGCTAGTTAAGGATGCCAAGAAAGCAATCAATGTTAAGCTCCGCAGTCCGCATAAGCTCGAAACTTACAAGGGGATCGAACTAGGCATCAGAAGTTGGCATGATAGTATGTTATTTTAATTTAAATGATCATTTTTTAGTCAATTTTTTCTCAAGTAACAAACGGTGCTTTGTCAAGGGGGATTCCAATTAGTTATGACAAAATGTTTAAATAGAAACTTTTAGTTGGTTATGGATGCTAAGAAAGCAATCAATATTAAGCTCCACAGCCCACAGAAGCTAGAAGCTCACAAGGGACTAGACATCAGAAGTTGACATGATAGAATGTTCTTTTTTAGCTACAAATAAGTATGCATGCAGATGCAAGTTTCATATTGTTGCACAGGTATCTAGGAACCACCATAAAAGAAAGAAAATAACAGATAAAAAATGGCAGAAATAGTGCTAACTAATGCAATCAGCTAGTTAGCAAGGAACACAATTACGTATTTCTAAGGTCGTAGTATAACATATATCTAAAGCTTGTATCTTTATAATAAGTAAATACTGATCCAGGAGTTAAATGGCCAAACTTGATAGAAATATACATGACTCCAAGATTAAATATGAACACCAATTGGTAGCTAATGTAGTTTCTTTTGAGAGGTAGGTGGGGAATGAACTTATCAAACAGTCTAGACCAGTACATTGTCTGATCAATTCCTATGGTTATGCAAATGTAGGCATATAAATGAGATAGATTACTTCAGATTTCAGAATGCACATTTAAGGCCAAAGACATTCACTGCATTACCCTCTTTCTAAATTGAGCATAACATGAATTTAATTGCTCTTCAATGTATGCTTTGATGCACACTGGACAGCATCATAATGAAAGCAGGATAGAATTACTTATAGAATTCTGTAAATTTCCTTGTAAATTCTTATAATGATGATTGTCAATATAAATTGTCTGACCACGAATTGGCGATTAAAGTTATACCAAGCCTAAATTAAGTATATTCCATTGGACAAGAAAACAGGGCATTATAACTCTCTGATTTTATGAATTCTTCTATGCTGTATTGAAATTTACATACCTAGAATAAGTTCAACATCATCCACAAAACCCATTCTCAGCATCTCGTCAGCCTCGTCAAGAACACGGAATTTTAATGAGCTGAAGTCAATATTTCCCTTCTCTAAATGATCCTATACAATATTTGAATGGGTAGCAATAATTAAATTGTGGTACTTATAAAACATAGATATGAAACGCAACGTAACAAAATGAAACATATTTCCAAAATGCAACCTTTATTCGTCCAGGTGTTCCAATAACAATATCAACCCCTCGTTTAAGTTTAGACTCTTGACCTTGGTAGGGTGCTCCACCATATAAACAGCATGAAGCCAACCCCAACGACCCACCATAGACTTCAAAGTCAGCATGAACCTAAATTAAGTATATAAAAAATCAAAATGTATATTAAGTAACAAGTAGAAAAAAGAAAAAATCCCTTCAAGCTGGATTGCAGCATAAATTACCTGTTTGGCCAGTTCCCTAGTGGGTAAAAGTACTAGAACGCTAGGCACTCTCCCATATCCAGTCTTCCGTGTTGCTTTCCCATTTATCAGAGACTCCAAGATGGGCAACACAAAGGCAAGAGTCTTACCCTATTCAATTGCAACATAACATAACCATAGGTACAATCAATCAGAGAACCAGCAACAAGAAAATAACAAGTAACTAAATTACAGCTACCTCACATTGCCATGTTTCCTAAAATTAACTTCAAGGAATTCACAGCATTACACCAAATGACAAACAATCCTGAAAAATAAAAAATAAAAAATACCATACCTGACCAGTCCTTGCCCGCCCGACCAAATCTAACCCATCCAAAACAGTATTGAAGGTCATGGCCTGGATTGGAAACAATGCCTCAATCCCCTTCTCTTTCAGCTTCGCCTTCAATGGAGCGGAGATCCTGAAATTGGACACAGCGTTGGGATCGGCCTCTCCGGCGCCGCAATCCAACTCGTCCTCGTCCTCCTTCAGCTTGGCTTTCTTACTCTTCTTCTTCTCCTTCTTTGTAGCAATCACAGGCTCTATCAGCTCAGAACTGGTGTCGCTCTGCAAATCCTCGCTGTCGTCGCTGGCCTCGGAGGCCTTCCGCTTCTTGTCCTTCTTCTTGGTCTTCCTCTGGATTGCGGAGTCGGTCACTAGGGTTTCTGTGAGGGTTTTGAGCTTCATCTTCTTCTCCTTGATGGGTTTGGGGTCCATCAAGAAATCATTCACAGCTAGAGAAGGCATGATGATGATGATGATTTGGTATACAAAATTACAGATAAAATAGATATATAAAGTACAAGTAAATCCCTGTGTTAGATAGTACAAATACAAGGGAGAGGGTTGGGTAGGGGTTTTCTCCTGCTCTGTAAAGGTTGTGGCAGTGAGACGCAGGAGCAGGAGAGAAAGAGGAAGAGAACAGCAACTAGGGTTTGGGTTTTATGGGCATGACGAGGATGGAGGAGTGGGGCAATTTGGGCCGTTGGATGGCATGACGCTTTTAAAGTTGGTTATTTCCGTTGGACATGGAATCATATTTTGGGTAGACAGATATTTTAACTGGTGATACTGTAGTAATTCATGAGATTATAGTAATAAACAATCTAAAAATAAACGATCTTGATTTCGGTACCGGAGTTTGTTAAGAAAAATAAACAATCTTGTTTCGTATTAGCAATCGTCAATTCATTAACAATTTTTGCCATGTCGGATCTGTGTTCAAATGAAAGTTAGGTTTTGGTTCTTCGTTTGTATTAGATTTGATTTTTAATTCTCGTGGGTTGTGATTTTAGTTTATGGCCAAGATGTATATATGCACAAATGTATCTATTTTTGTACGGATGCATTTTTTTTGTAATCATAAATTGAGGATTGGTAATGTGAAGCAAGATTGTTTATTTTTCATAAGAAATTCCGGTGACCGGAATCATATCGATATGCTTGCCGGAATATTAAAACATTCAAATAGACAAATGAATGTTCATTTTAAACAATGTAAGTGCAAAATTAGTATAATAAATATAATAGTTAGTCATGTGCTAGACATGTGATGAAAAAATATGATTTTCAATTAGATTTAACTGACAGAATGGTCATTTGCAAATTTAGGTGGTCATTTGCTTTGCTCATCGGTTTCGAACAGAAAAAAAAGTTCTAGGGACTCGTCTGCATTGGAAAAAAAAAATTAGGGACTTATTTACTTTTAGTCAATAGATCATGATGGTCATTTGTAATCTCCCCAAAAATTATATTGTATTAAAACTTGAAAGAAAAGGGAAACGATACACTCAATCCTAAAAATTATAAACTCTTACATGCAATATTTGATATTTTCAATAATCATAGGAAAAAAAAAAATTGTAACTTTATGTTTTGATTTTTCAATTTTGAAAAATTATTTTACCAAACAAAAGAGCCTAAATAGGCAAGGAGTACTAGTGCAAGAACATTTGAGCCAGAGCACCACACAGTAAGTATATTAATGGAATCAAACATTAATGGATTCATGCAAATATATATGGTAATCATTCATCAATATATACACATTTTAAAAACTGCAGGAAAGGAATAGCCAGTACATTGTAATTACATCTTAACAGCATGAATATGTTTGATAAGAATCCAGCAATTTCACAAATCTGAGAATGTAATTTTATATTCATTTTGGATGAATAAGTTGTAAGAAAATAACTAATGCTAAGTACAACAAGCTCACAAGAGAATACTAAGAACAAATGCGAGTGTTAGGTAGATAAACCATCTCTGTCGATCAAGCCACAGATGTGAAGAAGAAGCACTGTTGCATCGGTTAAACCCATACCAAGTATCCCTGGGAATGAACGTGTCGTAGTAAAATTTAACTGCCCTTGAATTATAACCATAGATTTCCACGCTTGTTGGTTTCCAACCATCCGGTCCACTCCTATAGAGATACACATAACAGATTTGGTAGGCACATGGTCCATATATCTCGAATGTATCTGAAGAACACCGTTCAAATGTCCTTGTAGACGGATCATCTAGCCTTGGTGTATAAATCTGGTCAAACAAGAACGAAAGAATATTAATCATTAAAAACAAGAGTAAATCATTCTCAGAATCTGCTCAGGTACTTAAGTAATATACGACGAGATACCAAGTATTAATCATTAGAAACTAGGCTCCCCATTCCCCAAAAGACTAGTTATGCATACATGATATCCTGGAAACTGCCATGGAAGTTTACATACAAGCTTCTTTTTCTTCCAGAAACCTTGAGTACCCAATTTTAAGCCTTCGGTTATGTTTCATATAAATATGATACCTTAGGTTAGGTAAACACAAAATACATGCTTCTTCCATAATGTTTCTCACTAGGTTTCTGAAGTCTGACTTGAGAGAATGGTTGACGAATCCAACTTCCAAATTCTATGGAAGCATAGGTCATTAGGATTATTTACATTTGAAACTGACACGCTTGAACAAGTTTATATAAGCTAAGATACACTGGCACATATAATTTGTCTCGCTACAAAATTAGAGGCATTTGTGCTAAAAAACTTGTTGGTCGCACATAGCATTATCATCATTCTTTTACCAAAAACATAAAACCACACAGCCAATATATTTCAGAACCACAGCGAATTTGTGTTGTTAGCTAATTCTTGAGCATTATAAGACCAATAGGAATAACATGAAGTCTTCAATTGCAAGTTTATTAAATTATTTCAGTTACTGCAAATAACACCAATTCAACAATCTGAGTTGTCTCTTATTCTGAGTGATGAATATAGATTAACTCACTCAGCCATAATTGTTCCCAACTCAGGCGTATAAACATACTCAAATTCAACTACGGATTAGAGCAAAATATAATTATACAACAGGTCGAACTAAAAGCAATCGAAATCACTATAACCAAATCATCAAATTCAAGCAAAGCACTAACTAAATCAGGAACAATATTTCCAATAATTATGAAGAGAACACAAACCTGATTGCCATAGGCATCGCCAAAAGAAATACTGATCTGATCTCGAGTGTATGCGACTGACGAACAGCTTGTGGATATAACAACAGAGTACGAACAGCTCGCCATATTCTGTTCAATAAAAAAAACACAAGATCAAAACACACAAAAACAAAATCAAATTCAATGAAACGGAGAAGGAAATGTCAACGTAGAAGCGTGTACCTGAACATAGCTAATATTGAAGGATTTAGGGGCAGGGAGAGGTTTCAGATGGGTCGATTCGGCTTCTGAGAATGGAATGAGAGCGAGAAGAAGAAAAGCAAGTAGTCGAATCATCTTGAAACTAAGATGATCGATTCAGTGGATGAAGAAGACGAAATCAATTTTGTTCTGTGTGGCGTGTAAAGCTTATTTATGTGGGCGTCGACAAACCGAGTTCTATTATATTGGGGATGAGGGCAAATCTGTCTATCTTGTATTTTTAGTGGCGTTTGAACCAAAGACCAGTATATTCCTTTTTTTTTTTTTTTACATTTTTTCTTCTTCAAACCAAAAACTAACTTTTTTTTACTTTCATTACTCAAAACATAACAAATGAATTCTTCAAACAATAAAAAAATTTAACAAATTAGCAATGCAGTTTGTGGAGATGAGCCACAAACCGTCAATCTGATACCCGAACAAGCTTATGAGCTATTCAGTTTGTTGAGCGATCAATAAAACAGAAAACAACACTAACATAAAAAATGTAAATTCTAGCGTTTGAACTCAGTTTATCTTCTCAAATTTTATTAATCTAGAAAAAAGTTTGAATTAAAATTAGTTGTCATTTTCAATATTGGTTAATTTTGAGTTAAACGTTTAAAATGTTAGTATGATAAAAAAAAATATATTAAATATTATTGACATGACAATCACATGAAAAAAATTATAATTGCTCCACAAAGGGCTCCAACACTAACACAATAGTTCAAAACAACTAGCGGCTTGTGGTGAGAAGGTATGCATAAATATTTAGAACTATAACTTATCATTGTGTGACATCTAATTACGTTTTCCTTTTGGAAGAGGCTTTATCTGTAAGTTTAGAAGGAGAAGAACTAGAAAGAGAAGATCGATAGCTTTTCAGACGCATCATGTGGAATATTATTTGGTGAAGTCGGCATGAGCAAAATGAGCAATGGGGAGAACTAGAAAGTAAACAACATACAACTCAAGTCTAGGAGACCCCCTTAAGATCCCAGAGCTGAACAAGGCCCATAGTGTAGGAGGTTTCATAGTAGAATGCAACCGAAAATTTTGGAGATAAGACAGTCGGAATCATAACACCTCGACAAGAGCTGAAGGCTTGGAAGAGTAGCAAGAATCGCAAGAAAAATTAGGAACTAGAACACCAAGAAGAAGGGAGCATGGAAAACCCCCGTAAAAGCATGGAACAAGGAGAACAAAGAGCTCACCGCCCAACTGAATAGCACAAATAACGAGGCTAGAAATGGAAAGCAAACTACCAAAAATATCAAATAGTTCTGAGTTGGAAGACATGTCCTTCTTTATAGATGACATGTGCAATGAAATATTCCTGTTAGGTTTCAAGATTAATTCCCCAAATTCATAAATACAAAGGAAAATAGGATCTCGAAAACTATTTTGATAACTTCATATGTCACATGAACCTCAATTACTAGGCAACTGATGTTATAAAATGCAGGGCGTTCGAGCCACGTCCTTGGTTGAAACGTGAGAGATTAGTTCAATAAACTACCAAAATCGTCAATTGCCATTTTCAGGCATCTCTCTGCATAGTTCAATGTCTACTTCTACATTAGGGCAAACTTGAAGAAAAGAATCATGCATCTAATGAAAATCGTCGAAACCTAGATTTTTTTTTACAGACTTATCTCTCATTTTTTAGGCGTTTAATAGAAGTTCCGTGACATTTACCATGAAACAACAATGGTAATGTTCTTTAACAGACTGAATGTGCACTCCAAGCTCGCTAAAGCCTTATTCCAAAAGAAAAATTGTTGATACACCAAATAGTAAAGTACGTAAGCAAGACTTATTTGACCTATCAACCCACGTTTTTTAGACACAACTTGTAAAACAATGCTTCGAGCAGAGATTACCTCGTTGAGACTTTTCCAAGACCCAAATCAAATACTTGAAATAAAGAAACATAACAGTCCTCGTTTGGATTTAGATCTTGCTCGGCAACTCTTCTTAGAACACTTGATACTACACCGCCTTTCAGGTGCATGTAGCATTACCGAAAAATACATGCACTTGCCATTGTTTTTGCACTGAGCGTTATTCTTATTTCCTACCAGACACAAATATATAGCAAACAAAAAGGAAAAGTAGAGAAGAAAAAAAAGTAACAGATTCCTTCAAGTGGTATGGGCTTTTAAGACTGGCCCACAAATCCATAAACAAAGTCATCAACCAACCATTTCATTTCTCATCAACAATGCATGTTTTGAATCATCAACAAAACAATAAAATGATAATATTATTTGTTTTTATATCAACTGTTACACAATAATCGAATGATGATTAATTTGGATACGGTAAAACAACTTAGAAATGTCAATCGTGTGAGAATCCGCTCAAGAACAACATGGTATAAACCAGAAATATAAAAATCTCAAAGGCTCACAACAATGGATCAATTCATGTACAATTTGTATTTAACTCGCAACTTTATGCTACTAGGTGAGTGTCTCAAATTAAATGCGGCAATAAAAACACAACCCATAAATTCAATCAAACAAATTAAAGGAAACCAACACTCTTTTCAATCGCTTTCATATGCCATCAATTTCCCAGCAAACCCATGTGTATTCCCAAACCAAATTATTAAACAAAATAACTCATAATCAAACAATTGTATTAATTTCCATTAATCAACTTATTTTTGAACATCCTCATTCCTATGAATCATCCACCATCTGGCTCTTCATTCCTTAATTTCTTCAATCAATCTACAACTTTAATCCTCAATTCTGCTATGTATAAATATATAGTAATATATACGTATGCAACATGAATGATGAGACGACACTCTTGGACAAACATATATATATATATATATAAATCGATCTAAAAAACAATTTCAACTGTAATAACTGCCATGATCTTCACCACTTGAATCCTTCCCGTTGATGCTCCTTGAACCTCCTCAACACTCCGTCAATGGCTACGTCGAAAGCATCTTTGACAGTCTCGAGACCCTCTTCGGATTTAGCGTACAACAACCTCGGAATGTACTCAATCACCTTGTCTCTCATCTTCTTCACATCCTCTCTGCTGTACTGCTCCAGCACAGCTTTTATGAATCTCCCCTGCTCCACCTCCTTCCGGTCTATGAAAACAGAGTAGCTGGCAGGTTCCGCCGGCAAGAACCACTCGTACTGCGAGTACGCCGTCCGGTTCCAGAAGAAAACCGGGATCGAACCGGCCACCATGCAGTCGAATATCGACCTCCGGGTGAAGCTGTCTCCTCTGGGCTGGAGGCAGAAATCGGAGTCCAGGAATGTTTTCAGAACCTCCGACGTGCCGTTCGAGCACCGGCTCCCGGAGCAGTTCACCTCCCGGCACGACCCCGGCTCGCTCCGGCACTGGTCCAGCAACAGCCCCCGGAAGTCGTTCTTGATGGAGGCGCGCGTGGCGCCGGCGAAGCAGAAGAGGGTCGGGCGGTGGCGGCGGCGGACGGAGTCCTGCCCCTGGAAAACGTCGGAATCGGTCCGGGGGTGGAACGAGGTGGGGTAGGGTATACCGACGTCGAAGTAGTCCCACGAGTTGCGCTCTATGAGGAGGCGCGTGATGTTACGCATCCCCGGTATGTGAATGCAGCGTGACCCCCAGTCGCCGTCCTTGGACCGTCGGAAATCCCATGTGATGCGGCCCATTGTGATGAAGTGATCCCATCCGTCCGATTTCGTCCAGTAAGGTTGGTCCTGGACCCACCTCAACATCATCTCGCAGTAACGGTCACGGTCGCCGGCGGTGTAATTTCTCCACAGGTATTTGCCCACGGCCAGCCCGGCGTAAAACGGAATGTAGAACGCTGTGGCCGACTCCGGCTCCGTCGTCCGGCAACGATGCTTCAGGATCCGGTTGTGGAAGATTATCTCGGAGACGAACTGGTCCGTCCAGTGCCACGCCGGAGCCAGATTATCCGGCACGACGCCGGAAAGATCCGTAGCCTGCGGCCCGAATCCGCGGTTCTTCATCGCATCGCAGCGCGAGCTCCACGGGTTCAGATTGTCGCAATTCTCCAACAATTCCACATTAAAGGTTCTAGGAAGATCGTAAACAAAAATCCTACCTGTCAATTTCAAATCACAACATTAAATTGAGCAATAACGAGTAAACAATTAAGTTCCGAAATGCAGAAAGCTCCAATCCTCATAAAAATTTCACCTAAATTGCATTGGTCCGGTGTCGGCGACACGGCGGAGGAATTGGAAACGGGAGAAGACGCCGAGAAGTGGTCGGAAACGGTGAGTGGTGCCGGGAAGTCGTGACGGCGAGGAGTTATGGAGACAGGGAGAGAGCGGACCACGAGGAGGAGGAAGATTTGGACGAAGACCACGGCGAGAAAGAGCCATGTCCGGGGGTGGTGGACGGAGACGAGAGCATGGAGAGTGGAGTGAGGGGTCTTGGGCTCCGGCGACTTGGGTTTTTTAAGGGGTTTGTGGAGGTTTTCCGGCAAAGTCGGAATGGAAATTGGAAGCATCTGAGGATCGATTTGGTTCGTCTCCGCAAGCTTTGTTTGACGGGAAAGATGCCCGGAAAACGTGGTGGGTCTGTGGCTATAGTGTGTTTTTCGTGAAGAGATAGAGAGAGAATGTATAGTGGGTGTCGGTTTCGGGTTTTGTTTCGAGGCGTTGGGTGGTGTATGGAGAAGGTCACGCAGCCGGTGTAAACCATATTTACTTTACCGACACGTGTCGGTTTGTTGCGTGGGTGAACTGTTTTTTTTGTTTTTGTTTTCGGTAACTGGGTCTGGGTGGACTGTTTTTATAGTTGCGGTGGTTCTATATTATACTATTTGGTATGTATTTTTCTAAATTAAGGAACAAAATAAATGAGCAGTTTATACGGCTAAATCCAATGTTAGATTTTATTTTCCTGTGACTCATTTCGAAAATCTTGTAGATACTGTCTTTAATACACTTCAAAATTTAAAATTAATTTTTGAAATTAGGAAAAATGTTGTTGTGCTAGCGAGATATAAAAATAGAATTTAAAATATA
>JAYMTH010001916.1:0-13630 GCA_036897465.1 Pelargonium australe | reverse complement strand
TATATATATATATATATATATTCATGCACAGCGTATTTTCCTATGTCTATATTAGCTGGTCTTTTTTTAATGTAATTTTTTTATTCATGGCTACTTATTTTTAAAGGAAATGTTCATAATAAACAAAATTTATCTGTCTTTAGATAGGTGTTGATATAGAAGAGAAGCAAAGGAGAATTAAGAACAATGTCTTAGCATTTGCTCAACGGTATTTCTCTCCCCATGAATTGGAAATGTTATCTTTTATATCAGATCCTGAACTTCAGCGCCAAGAGTTCCTAAAACTATGGACTCTAAAGGTAAGCTAATGCTAACACTTTATATGGATTCAATTATGTTTACAGTGGACACACTCTTCTTGGGCCTTAATGATTTAGCCTAGTGGTTCTGTATGGGTGTATTTCTCGGCAGATTATGCTTGCACGTGATATTAAAGACATTGATATGTCCAAGCCCATCATGTTTGTTGTTCCAAGTTTTATCTTTTCATTTAGGTCATCTTTAACTCTTGCCAAATGATTGGATATATTTTGTACAAATTTGATTGGTAGAAATGAATTTGATCAAGAATTAATTTTTTGCACTAACAAGGAAGAGTTCTATTTAGCAAAACATGGAGTTTGCTTATAGTTTCATCTGCAACATCATTATCATGCGTGATCTCCAAGAATAAAAGAAATGATTGATCTTAACCAGATTTTTTCATTAAAATTGGTGTCCCGCAGGAGTCATATGTGAAGGCAGTTGGAAGGGGTTTCTCTGCCGCACCTTTCAAGACGTTTACCATTCGGTGTAGGGCTGCAACTAAAGAAGGCTTTCATTTTGCTGGTTTAAATACTGAGGTTGGTTCCAGGACTTATAGTGAGTGTCTAATTATGATAGATGGATTTATGTTGGAGGTGATCTTGTCTTCATATCATGAGCCATCGAGAGTGTCTACTTGTGTCACGATGATGCACTTAGCACCAACTAGTTAGAACTTAGGTACCGCTTGGATCAACTTTTTTTTAATTGGAATGGGAATGAAATTCCCATTGCTGTCATTTTCAGGACAAGTCTTGATCCAAACATGAACAATCAGAATCTCATCCCCATTCTGATTCTTAATTCTCATACCTAAACAAAAGTTCTAATTCAAACGCTACCTTAAAGAAATCATAAGTTCAGAGCGTTGGTTGTTTGATCTTGATTTCTGCAAAACAAAGTACAGAATTAAGCAGCATATATGTGTGCTTAATTTTGCCAGGGAATTTGGAAAACACAGATCAAGTTTGGCGTTGCATATGGTTATGCCATTTGCTGCCTTCATTTACATTCAGAGACACTTGATTCCACAAATATCCAACCTGTTGTGACAAGATCCAATCTGCATATGGTTGTGTATTATACAAGTAAAACCAGAAAAGTTAGTTTTACTGAAAAAAGCTTCAGCTTTGGTTGATATATGTCATGTTAACTTGACAAAGGTGTCGAGGGTGAGAAGGTGTTTAGCTGTCTTGTGTTCAATCTTGATTACAGTTATTTGATGTAAAATCCACTCTTAATCAGAAGACCGCTCTGTCTTATTTATACTTCTCTTTTCGGGCATGTGTTGAATGGATTTTGACCTCAAAATTTCAATATGGTGAGGAGCATTGAGTGAGATCTATGCTGTGATGTTTGAAATTATATCCTCGATGCAGTTAGTGCCCGTTGTGTGTGACTTGCCCATTTTACTCTCTGATGTTGTGGTTTATATTGATGGTCAATAACTGATTGGGATAAACATTATGCAATGAGATTTTTTGGGGGGTTTTGATAATTGGGCGTCGTCTCCCTAACCATAGCATTTACTAAATAGATGATATAGTTCAATCCTCTAGCTCCTTTGTTCCCATCTGTTATGTTCTTCATACAAGTTGCTTTATTGTTCTGTTTCCTTTATCTATAGCGTGCTGCGCAATCCATATGCCAGGACATTTATCTGTAACCCTTGTCAGAAACAACTGACCGTCTTGGTTTGCTCTCAGGCATCTGAAATAGTCGTTGAATCATCTGATGACCCTTTGAATCTGACGAGCAATTGGCAGTTTGCTCTCTTGGAATTGGCTGGTTCGCACTATGCTTCTATTTGCGTAGAGGACAAAACCAATGGAGGTAAGATTTGATCATTTTTGTATTAAAAAGGTGGTGTGGAAAGCATAGTTGCTCAAGTTTTGGCCTTTGTTATGCAGGTGAAAGGACAGCAATGAGATTGAATGTGAGGAAAACCATTCCTTTGGTGGAAGACCAATTTGTATCTGGAACTGACATGGTTGTGCCAATTGGTGGCTTCATTGACCACTTGTGATTTATTCTTGACTTTTGATTTTGAATCCACATTTTAGAATTTGAAAGCAATTCTTGAGAAATTTGATGCTGTATATTAAATTGCAATGACAAAGACAAACATGTTAATGATGTTAACTGTGAAATCATGTTGGCTAGATTCACCAATTGTGATTTTTTTTTTTCAGTAACCTATTTATTATTATGACATTTGATATTATAAATTTGTGAATTTGATTCTTGAGAAGTATTTAATTTGTGAATGCCAATGTGTCTATGAATAGAGCCGACAATTTGGTTCCAAACCTATAAATGAACACCATAAACTCTATTTGATTTTACAAGTTTGGGTTGCACCAAAGGATCAATTTTTGGATTGGTTTGAGTTGGCAAGAATGAACTAAATCCGTAAAATATTGGCCCTAAACTCCACAATAATCCTTTTAGAAGTCGGTGACATTTCAAGTAAACGTGTTGTGTTTGTGTTTGAAACAAAAGTCGTGTTTGTATTAAATTTACTTGAACAAGAGATTAAGTTAGTTGCAATTGATGATTGTTTTTTTTTTTGCTTCCATTCTCTTGTACTAACGCCGTAGTACAATATTGTTTTAAATATGATCAGCGGTTGAGATGCAGACACGTGGGTAGGCTGATCTGACGGCAAAGATAGCGCGAAGCACAATCATACGGTGGCACGCGTAGTAGCGAATCGAAAGGAAACTAGATAGAGCTTTTTAGATAGATATTTGATTTCATGTCTGTTCTTTTCAGTGGATAATAAAAATCCAGACGATGAAGTAGTTGCAAATTTCTTGCTAGGAAAAGAGAAGAAGAGAGACTGGCCATGGAAGCTGTACGATTTTCGACCGTTGGTTCGCGCCATTTCGCTCCGACTTCGCATTCTCTCTCCTCGCCGGCCAAAACCTCCTGCACTTCGAGGAGCGCCAGAAATTCAGCTACCATAAGCTCTTCCTGGACCGGTTCGAGCCCTTCTCTTTCGATTTCTTCCAGAACTCAGTTCACTGTAAGTAGTTATATATCGTGTTCTGCTTACTTACGGCTCTGTTTGGCTCCCAAGAAAAACGTGGTGGAAATTGCGTTGTGGCATGTGTGAATTGATTTTTTTCTGTTCGTGATTGTTCGCAGAGAGAGGTATGGGGGGGGGTGAATTCTAAGAGTGTAGGCGCTACTGTTAGAAGAGACTTGCGCGGCGTAGTGAGAGCTGAAATGTTCGGGCAGTTGACCGGCAGTCTTGAGTCGGCTTGGAACAAGCTTAAAGGAGAAGGTATTGTCCTCTTCGTTTGTTCATCCGTGTCTGCACTTCAATAAGCTGTGTCGTGTGTGCTTGCTTTGAACTTATTGATGTAATGAACTGTTGGTTTTACTTTTACAAGAAGGTTATGGATAAACCTATGCAAATTAATCATTGCATGCAAATTAAAATTTTGCTGGTTTGTGTTTGAGAACCAACTCAACTAAAAGCTCAAGCTTGTAGTTGAAGTCCTCATTTATTCTTTCAATATTATATTCCAGTAGTTTGTTTGGGGTCTCTATTTTGTATTGCCATTTGTTGTTTGTATTTGTATTGTTTAGTTGTGATTATGTCTACTTTTTTTTTTGTGATTTAGAGGTTTTGACCAAGGAAAATATTGTCGAGCCTATGCGAGATATCCGGAGAGCCCTTCTGGAAGCAGATGTAAGTTAGTGTGTAAATATTGTATCTACTTGAGTTTGAATATCTGTATCTGGTTTAAAATAGTTACCACTTTTTTGTTCCTAGGTGAGTCTTCCAGTTGTAAGAAGATTTGTGCAAGCTGTGTCTGATCAGGCTGTTGGCGTTGGCGTGGTAAAAGGAGTGAAACCTGATCAGCAGTTGGTCAAGGTACAAGTAACACGATTTTGTATTATGTTTGTGCCTTTGCTATTTTGCTAGCTCGAGATTGTTTATCCCAGTACAGACATAACAGAAGTCAATCAAGTCATAGCTTAGGAGGTGTTTCTAATTTTGGTTATTGTTTGTATCTTTGACCTTTGGTGTGCTTGATGGCCTCCGATGACTTCTATTCATTGACACAGGAGCTCGTTAATCTTTTACTTGTTTTTTGTACATATTTCCAAATAATGGAAGTAATTCTCTCTTGAGGTCCTATGTTTATAAGGAAGTTCAGAAACAATGATAGTATTCTGAATACTAAGTCCTGATTTCTGCAGGTTGTAAATGATGAGCTTGTGAAACTAATGGGCGGAGAGGTGTCTGAATTGGTTTTTGCAAAATCTCCCCCCACTGTGATATTATTGGCTGGTTTACAAGGAGTGGGAAAGACAACTGTTTGCGCGAAGTTGGCCAATTATCTCAAGAAACAGGTGCGTCTCCAAATGCTTGTCTGTCTCTGCTGGGGATGTATGGTGCACAAGTAAGTTTTGGTTCTGCTTAACATTATTGACATGAGCCGTATATCATTCACCACAGGGAGAGAGTTCTTTGCTGGGTGCTGGGGATGTTTACAGACCTGCTGCTATTGACCAACTTGTCATTTTGGGTAAACAGGTACGGAATTTCTTTGTCCATGAGGTGTTTTAGTTCCCATTGACAGTAAGAAAAGAGAGAGGCTATTATCCATATTGAGGCACATGGCCAACTAGAGATGCTACTTTTAGACTTTAGTAGGCAAACACACACTGGATGATGTTTTCTTTCTTCAAGAAAATAAAGTAGATTTGGGCTTCTATTAACTTGATGCCCTTGATTCAAAATAGTAGAAATGGATTGGAATAAGATAAATTATTGTACAAGGTTTTTCTAAGAAAGCTTTTCCAAATAAATAGACCCTCTTACATGCCTTTTGCTGTTTTTTATAGCCATTATTCATCTTTTTGCATATATAATTATCTTGGTTTATTTCCTATGCATCTTTATCATATAACTCATTCTCATATTTAGTTATAGCTTGTGTCAGGTAGGTGTGCCTGTGTATACAGCAGGAACTGAGGTTAAACCTTCAGAAATAGCTAGGCAAGGTTTGCAGGAGGCCAAAGAGAAGGGTGTAGATGTTGTCATAGTTGATACTGCTGGTAGACTTCAGGTAGTTCTTTGCATAGTTTATTAGTTTTGATGATTTCATAGATGATTTTAAGTGTCCCCTTTGATTTTATATATATATAATTTGTACACAGATAGATAAAGCAATGATGGATGAGTTAAAAGATGTGAAACGGGTATTGAATCCCACTGAAGTCTTGCTTGTTGTGGATGCAATGACTGGCCAAGAAGCTGCAGGTATTAGGATTTCCTTTTTGCTCACTTGTTGTTGATGAGATACTTTTGAAAATTTAGTGGCTATTGGATATTGCCCTACATTATGATGTATTGTCTTTTATTATCAAGTACATGATATGCAATTCAAGGTTCATGCAAAGAGAATCAATTGAACATGATACAGATACCATTTTCAGCTATAGGCTGTCCCCATAAGAATCAGTTGTAGCGTGCTTTTTCACATTTACTTTCTAATCTCTCTCTCTCTCTCTACACAAACACACACACACACACACACACACGTTCGTAAGCAATTTACCATTAAATTTTGTGATACAGTTGGGAGTTGTGTTGTCGGTGCTACATGCCTGCACCAATAAATATAATACTTTTGATTATGATTACATATATCTGTAGGGCTTACACGTATATGCATATAATTCGTGATTATGAATACCATATGGTAAGAAATATTGATTTGTCTGACACAAATTCATGTACATGTATATCTATTTTTGTGTTCTAGTTTGGCTTGAAATGGTACGATAACCATTGTGATTACTTACAACTGTCATGCCTTTTTATACTTTTAAGTGTCTAGTTTTGATCATGATGCAGTAAAAGTCGTGACTATGTAGAAATTTGGAACTCATTTTCTCTTTTGTGATTTATAGCCTTGGTCACAACATTCAACGTTGAAATTGGGATAACCGGTGCTATTTTGACCAAGTTAGATGGTGATTCTAGAGGTGGAGCTGCTCTTAGTGTCAAAGAGGTCTGCACTATGATCGCCTTTGATTCATGTTATATAGAAAGATATTATGATATTCTTACTTCAAGTTTTATTTCTTCTGGAGCTATTTTTGCTATTCTGTTAAATATTTATAGGCATGCCCTCTGAGCTAGTTCTGTTAAACTGGTATTATCTCTTGTTTGTTTGCTTATAACTCTCATGCTTCATTCAAGTGTTAGCTTTTAGGTGATATATTTACCTGGTGTTTTCTATGAATTTACTGTAATTTGTAAGTCATTTTCAAAAACTGTTTTTCATTAAAATAGAACACTGACCTCATCATTTATGCTCCATCTGGATTATTATTGAGATTTCTCAACCAATATTGATAATTATATTATGCAGGTATCAGGAAAACCAATCAAACTTGTAGGCCGAGGAGAGCGTATGGAGGATCTTGAACCTTTCTATCCTGCCCGTATGGCAGGACGAATTTTAGGAATGGGAGATGTTCTCTCATTTGTGGAGAAGGCACAAGAAGTTGTAAGTTTTTACTAATTGCGTCCACATCAAGAAAGATGTATATGTTGTAACTTGTAAGCTGCTCATTTGGGATCTTTAACAACTTTGATATGGCTTTTAATTGAATTGTGTATAGATGCGTGAAGAAGATGCTGAAGAACTGCAAAAGAAGATTATGAATGCAAAATTTGACTTCAATGATTTCCTAAAACAAACTCAAACTGTTGCACGCATGGGTTCTGTGAGCAGTGTTATTGGAATGATCCCTGGCATGTCAAAGGTATGGTATCTGGATTCCAATTATTCTTTTGCTGATAGGATTGATATACTTTTGCTCATGATCATGGTGAGGTAGAAATCTCATTAGGGATCATAATCTTTCTGTTTATTTTCATTTTAGTCTAAACTGGAAAACCAGTACTATGATTTTGATTATGTCAACTTACTCTTTCATGTGTATATGCAAACAGATTAGTCCTGCTCAGATTCGAGAAGCGGAGAAGAATTTGAAAGTGATGGAATCGATTATTGGAGTAATGACCCCTGGTATGTTCTTCTATTTGATGTTAATCGCTATAATAAAACTGGATCTGGCATATTTAACTCCCCAATGTAACTGATATGGAGGCTTTTTTCACCATACAAGCTATAAGAAGATCTCTTATGAGTAATACTGACTTATGGAAGAAGATGCCAAATATGGCACTTTGTTTTAAACAATTTCCGCTTCCTATTTTTGCTGCATGTTTTCTGTTAAAGCCTTCTTAATGAAGAATCCACATACATTGTTTCTTCTCCTGCTATAAATGAATGTTTTAGTGTCCAGCACATAGCTTAGAGTCATCTAAACTTGTTTATAATGGCCTAGCTGTGTAGTGTATAAACTTGCAAGCTCCAACCTGTTATTTCTGTTCACAGTTACATATGTTTATTGTCCTTCTCAAGACCCGGTCCTATTTGATGTTTGTCCTGCCAAAACATGGTGCTCAATTCTCCTTCCTTAAAGTCAGACTCATAAACCAATTTCATGCCTTCGATGGACAACAATTATTTTGTTGAGAATTTTCCAGATACACATCATGTTCTATGAAAATTGAGCACATCATATAGACATACCAAAAGCAAGCTTCAGGATGTGATTTATTTACAAACTAAAATAGGTTAATATATTGTAACTTTGAGTAGGAAAACACTGACCTCTGTGCTCTCTTTTCAAGAAATATGTTTATACTATGTGTCTTCTTCGCGTTTCAAATGGTTTCATTTGCTATACTTCTATGTTATCAGATGAATCAGTTCTTTGTTTAATCCTTGATGTTTATGTGCAGAGGAAAGAGAGAAACCAGAACTCTTGGCACAATCTCCTGCCAGGAGGAGAAGAATTGCTCAAGATTCTGGTAAATCGGAGCCGCAGGTATATTTGGTGATTTCCTTAACATACTGAGCTCAACTAAGCAGTCATGTACTGCATTGGTTGTATACATCTTATGGGGTGTAAAATATGACATTGTATCAGGTGAGCCAACTTGTTGCTCAACTATTTGAAATGCGCATCCGTATGAAGAAAATAATGGGCTTAACGGAAGGGGGATCTATGCCAGCTCTTAGCGATCTTCAGGATGCACTTAAAACTGAACAAAAGGTGCTATTCCATAAGCTTATTATGTGAATGTGTTTCTATGTTTATTTATAGGATTTCACACACACACATATAGATGGTGGTTTCGCTTTTTGACTGCCACATGTTGCATAGCATGCCTGCCATCTACTTCTGATTGGAATCAGCTAAACAGCTTTATCTATTATTCACCCACTTTTAGCTTTCTGGGAGTTGAATTTTAAAAGTGCTAATTGTTTCTTAATTATCACATCCAATGCAAGAAACTAGCTGTGCATATTTTCTCATAGGGAAAACATTGCATCCTCGACATCTCATGCGTTGTAATGTGACATTATGTAACAGACGACGCATTCTCTATATTTGTTGATTCTCATTCTTTCTGCAAATTTGTAGGACTCATAATAGAAACTGGAAGTATAATATTTGGTGAAATTTTTCTACATTTATCTATAAATAATTAGTTGTCCCCACTAGGTGGCGTAGTTATAAATGTCACTTGCTTGACCTCAAATAGGCAAGAATGACTTCTTTCACTGCACTTTATAGTTTTATACCTTTTGAAGGAAAATGTTTCATTTTGATCCTTAACTATCCATTTTGTTCTGAATTGGTACCCAATTTAATTTTTGTTTCAATTTGGTCCTCCAATTATTCATATTGTTATCATTTGGATTTGGTCCCAAACTATGCTATTTTGTTTCTAATTGGCCCATTCCGTATGCCAAAACAAAATAGTATAGTTGGGGGACCAAATTGGAACTAAAATAAAATTGGATACTGATTTGAAAAAAAATGAATAGTTGTGGGATCACAATGGAACTTTTGAATTGATTCGAAACATGACTACATGAAAAAAGCAATTAGTCTTTTTGTCTTGAAAACTTCAAACTTTCATGAATGGGTTTCTTTCAGTGAACTTGCTACGTATATCAGTCCCGAAAACTTTGTTCATTTGATTGGTAACTTTCATCTGATGCCTAATTTCATTTTGTTGGTTTACCACCATCAGGCTCCTGCTGGTACCGCGAAGAGAAAGAAAAGACAATCGAAGAAGCGTTTTGTGGAGTCGTCACCAATGCCTAAACCCCGTGGTTTTGGGGGTGGCAAATGAGAACTAGACTCACATTACTTAGGTCAATTTGTTGCCATCTCTACTAGCATTTTAGCTATAGTTTCTGAGTTCTTTCACCTGGAGAGAGTAAAACAGTTAATGCAAACAAAACACTACATCATATTCTTATTATTCTTGTATTTTTCGGAACTGTATTGGTTATGAAAATTCTATTATCTGGCTTGTGGCAACACCATGCTTTTGTAAATGCAGAGGAGCCACATATGTTGAGGGTAATTTCGTCATTTGCACAGATCACATTGTCACAAGGTTAGTTGGTTAGCCCTGCCAGATTTTCTAGCGGGCAGTTGAGAATATTAAAGAAAGCCGTTATGAGTTGAAACCGACCAGTGCATGTTATTTTGACACGTGCCACTTGATAATTATTGTCTTTTATTTCTTTTCTGTATCTGTCTTCAATATCTGAAATTCTTGAAAGAAACTGAGAACCAGCGGCGAAAAATGGCTAGCTCCAGCTCTGAGGAATTCGATCCATTGACCAGCTCAGAATCAGAAGACAATAAGGTAATTTTCTTTAGCTTATTCAGGATCTTAATTACTTAAATTCGTATTTTAAAATCGTCATAAAATATTTGTATATTCACTTGTTGAATGCTGATGAATCAAGGAAGGAGGCGAGAAGAGGGACAGAGTGAGTAATGAAACATTGCAGAGGTTCAAAACAACGGTTATAGTTTCCGGGGTAATTCTGGCTGTGTCCGGGGCTGTTATCGTCATTGCCAAGAAACTGAGAGAAAACAACGGTCCAAGGTAAAAAGGATCCAGTAATCCCTGGGAGATCTTCTGTTTTTCTTGTTACTGATCTTTCTTTAGTGTTTTTTAAAATGGAAATTTGCTTTCCTTGTGATGTTGTGGATGAAGTAGGAATTGAAGTTTTGGAAAAATACTGTAATTATCAGCTGCTCCTACATTTGTATTGATATCATCATCTAATAAGTATTGTTAGCTGATTGGTTGTTATCTTATTGAGTTCTTGTGTGAATGTTTTAAGTGATATTATCGACTTAAGTACACCAATTACGTGCGATCTTGATGCATCTCTCTTATTCAATCTGTTTGTGTGGAGTGTTAAGATATGAATGCAAGTTGAAATATTAGTTGAGTCATTCACCTATCGGTTGGAGTTAAGTTTTGGCGTGGTGTTTGGTTTTGCACTTAAATGAAAATTCATGATTTGATATTCGAATTGAAGTTTTCGGCGACGGTTCTTTTCGATTCTGATTTGTGTCTCTCGACGACAACGATGTGTTTGTCAGCGCAACTGTTCATTTACTTTGTCGTTGATTATTCTTCTAACATCTCTGTTTATTCTTTTGTTCATTTCTTAGAATAGACTCCTTAAAATTTTCTTTTCACTGCTAAAAAAATTGTTGTTCAAATACATGTGTGTGTTGTACTCTAAAATTAAAATAAGTGAGATTATTTCCCTAGTTCTTCAATTAATACATATGCTAGAGATGGACCCTTCCTCAGTTGGAGGTTACGTACAATTGTACTTCTTGCATATGTTAATATATAGTTATGATCGACGAACTCAATATATTCAACCCGTTTAATTTGTATCATTTTCTTGCACGATATATTTAAAATTTTACATTTTTATCCTTAAAAATATGGGTCAGAGATCCGGTAGTTTCGGCCCACGGATTGAGCTAAGTATCGCAACTTACGAACAAGTTACACAACCTATATAATTAAACAAGTTAAGCAAGTTCAACATAAACAAGACTTAGTTATTAAATGACTTGCGAAAGTCAACACAAACACAATTATACTGAACTCAAATCTACTTAAATTCATGTCATGTTATGGATCATTGATCAAATTGTCAACCCTATATCTAACAACAAAGTTAATAACCTCTCTCATATAACACATTATGAAAATTAACATATAGTTCTCACGTGATCTTAAAATGTCAAATTTATTGTGCTACTTTCACAAAAGTAACATATTTGAACATGTAGCTGAAATAAATGTTAAAAATGGAAAAATGTTACATTATGACTTGAGAATTCGAGTTAAAGTGTTATAGAATGCAACTATTTGAGAACTCAGTAATGACAACTTTGTCATTTACGTTGTTCTACCAAGTTCAAAATCTTAAATAAAAACTAGTTTAAACGTAAATAATTTAAATGTTTTGATCACGAACCCGTTTCAGATTAAGTGTGTAAAGAGCTATTTAACCCTAATCTTTAAAAATAAAAGGAAATATCACATGTAATTTCAGGGAGAAAAAAACTAATTAAAAAGTAGTGTATATTCTTTCAAAAAAAGTAGTATATATACACGAAACCTTGGCATCATTTGATTAAGGGAAAGACTATTTCCACACCCTAAAAGGCTTCTTCCACAACCTTAACTATATAGTTTAATAAATTGACAAATTTACCCTTTATTTGCTTAATGTTTATTATTATTAATTAATAATTAAAAGCAATAAAAGTTATTATCATTAATAACTCTATTTTATCTCAATGAAATCTAAATTTTGTTTTTAGTTAACATATTTTCTATATCAAACATTTTTCACATTTTTACTGATTGTTTTATAAATTTAGTGCCTAAAAATCAATGTTTCTCTTTTCTTTCCCTCATAGTTGAAATCCCTCGTAATTTGCTAACTTTACTAACATTTGTGGATTTATTTTAAAACGTTACCTAATACATTTTTGTTGTGTACTTTTTGTAACAATTATACAAACTCTTATCCGAGTAAACTAACCTAATTATAAAGTCTTAGAAAATGTGACAAAACTCATAAATTTATCATACTCACAACTACACAAGATAGCTCTCCTAATGAGAGTATATAAAGGCAACTGATAAGCCTTAATACTATTTTTTCATCAGTTGTTCCTTGACATAATAAACATGTTGAAATTATACCTTTGGTATTATAGATTTTTTTATTGTATAACTCAAGGATGTGTAATATGTAATTGATGATGGACAACACGTCAAGCAATAACTCATGTATATCCATATTCATACGAGCTAGCTCTCAAAGAGACCAAACGATCTAAAAAAAGTAATTTATGAGAATAATATCATGAATAGTAGAAGAATACTCAAATTTACGTGTCGTGTGAGTTCTAATAGAAGGTATATTATTCACATGACTTCAGAATTTGAATGTTGTTAAAAAGAACTTGACATTAGAATTGATGCAACTGAAGTTTTGAATAGGTACAAAGAACATTTATAGAGATAATAATAATAATAAAAAGTGAATTAATAATAAGTAAAATTGATTTGAACCAAAGAAAGAGTAATAAAAAAAAATGTCTTAGCATAAGAGAGTAACAATAAACCTAGAAAAAAGATAGTGAAAGATTTAAAAATGAGATACTGTACTTGTAGAGAAGTTTATTAATGGAATGACTCTTACTTAATATAATAATAAAATATTAAATGATTGAAGGGTAATTTTGGCAAATACATAAAATATATGGATAAGGCTGTGGAAGAAGCTTTTTTGTTTGTGGAAATAGCATTTCCCTTTTTATTTTTAATTTTCACTTTTGTCCATTTAGAAAAAAAATAAAAAAAATAAAAAAAATAAAAAAACACTTTTGTCAACGTCTTTACTCTTTTACGCGTTTATAGCTGTTCAAATTATCAACCTCCATAAAAGGTGGTCGCCGGCCGGCCGACCAGCTGGATTGCCGTCCACAACTGTAGTACCATAAACTGAGATCTCTGTTCTTGTTTTTTCTTATTCATTTTTAGGCAGTTGTATAGGTTTTAATAAATATTTGTATATTACATTCAAGGGTAGTGACGCAATTTGCTATATAGGCTGCTTGAGTGTGAATAGCGCTCACGTTCGATCCCAGCTCAACACATCCTTGGGGAGAACGACGAGCTTTAATTGTGACTTACACTCGAATGAGGATTAATCTGAGTGTGGTATAACAACTTAAGGGTGTCAACCGCGAGTTTGCAGACCCGCTCAGGAAACCCATGGTATAAACCCAAAAAAAGTGAAACTAGTGAATCTATAATACTCCCTCCGTCCTTAAATGAGTGTCTTCCTTTCTATTTTGAGAAAAA
>JAYMTH010001915.1:0-13634 GCA_036897465.1 Pelargonium australe | reverse complement strand
GTCCACGTCAGCGCCACTTAACGGCCAAATTGACGGGAGGGAACGACAGACATCACATTGGGTATGAAATAATAGTACAGATACCAAATTGGATACAAAATAGTAGTCTGGGTACTCAATTGAGCATAATAAAAGTTTGGGTACTAAATTAAATATTCGGCCAAAGTCTGAGTACCAAAAAAAAGGGTTATCCCAAAAAACTAACTTCAAACCCATTTTGTCATCTCTAGGAGTGAGCAATGGGGTAAAACTTCCAATTTGCTTGAAATTTTGTTGACCTATGGAAACCGGTTTTTTGTGAGATGAGTTATTTCTTCTTTAGGTGCAAAGGTAACACACATATCTTGTTCTCTTGTACGCCAAATTTTTTTGTCTTCCTCCATATCGATTTGGACAAAAAAAAACATTAAGGTTTCTCTTCTCAAACTCGTTGATCATGATGGAAGAAAAATTAAAATTTGATGCGACCTCCATTTCGTCCAATATTGTATGTGGTTTTGCCTCCATATAGATAGAGTTCACGGTATAGCGTAGTTAACAATATCTTGTTATTCGTTTAAGTAAGTTGTGGATGTTATTCGTTTCTTTTTTGCTCTACCTTTTTCTTCCGACTCCAGTTCTGTTTGGTCATCGCTAATTTGCTCAGACTTGATAGATATCCATATCCTTCATGTTTGATGCTTGGTATACTGTTCAAAAATACTATTATGTTTGAGAATCTAGAGTCCAATACATTTTGTTCTCCCACATTACTTTTCTTTGAAAGAATATTTGAGGTGTTGAGATAACGGATCATCAACTCCAATCTATAAAAAAGCGCTCTATATAAGAAAATGACTACGCTTTACACACTTTTCTTGGACTGAACCCAAATTGATTTCTCTTCGTTGGTCTTAAGTTCGAGCATTTTCAGGTTCATATTTGGCTTGTAGACTTTCTAGTGAAAGCAACTAGCTAGAAAATCACCCACCAATACCATGTTTCACTTTCAGAGTAACAAAACTTGAAGTGTGACTTTTTGGTTATCTTGATACTGTAGCGCTTGTCTTTTTCTTTTTGTCAATTCATTTCTTCCATTTGATCTCTCTTGTATCACTCTATATACATACTGTTTCTGGTTTTAATGCAAGTTTATGGACATTAACGTCTCCATCAACAATATAAAAACTTACAAAACAAAAATTAAGACTAACAAGAGTGTTCATCGTCCTCGTTTTTTCCGTACAAGCTAGCTTCGATGCATTAAACAATTAGGTGATTAAAACAATGAGCTCAGCTTTAACCTTATTTTCCTCATCTTTAACCTTAAACTGCACATTTGAAAACTATCAGAAACTGGTTCATGCTCTACACTTTTTTTTCTTTGTTTTAAGAAGCTTCAAACATGGCTCAACATATCTGTGACAAATACAACAAGGTTTGCGCATGTGATGTTATGTTTTTGTTGTCACTTGTACTATTTATATATGATGATTTAGCTGACATGATGATCTGGGCAAAATTTAAAAACAGCACCTTCGGATTCGGAAGAAATCTCGGCTGCTACTCGGGATGCCGATGGTTCTTTTTGCTATGGCGTGTGTGCTCTATATCTGCTCAATCTGTGTGAAGCAAATTAGCTTCAACGTAAAACGCCAACACCCTGTTGAAATTAGCAGTGAAGATTCGGGTTATGCGCATTACCCAAAACCCAACACATTTAGCAGGTAAATAAGCTTCGCATCATTTGCTCAAATTCAAGAGTTTCGAGGAAACTTACATTACATCGGCTTTTCCTGACAGGGAGGAATGTGCAGGGAATCCCGTCCGGTTCTTTGCTATTGTGTCTATGCAGAGATCGGGGAGTGGATGGTTTGAGACATTGTTGAACAGTCACACCAATGTGAGCTCAAATGGAGAGATTTTTACAGTTACCGATAGGAGGAACAATGTTTCTACCATCCTCAAAACTCTGGATAAACTGTATAATCTTGACTGGTACAGTAGTGCTTCCAAGAACGAGTGCTTGGCTGCAGTTGGCTTCAAATGGATGCTTAATCAGGTAATGAAATCAATTCTGAGTTATAAATTATCGGATAGTAATTCTGATCTACTCTCATGCTTAATTTTCTTCCTAATCTAATGTAGGGTCTGATGGATCATCACAAAGAGATTGTAAATTATTTTCACAAGAAAGGTGTTTCTGCAATATTTCTCTTCAGAAGAAACCTGCTCCGGAGAATGATATCCGTTCTCGCTAACTCGTATGACAAGGATGTTAAGCTGCTTAATGGAATACACAAATCTCATGTGCATACACCAGAGGAGGTTTATCTTTATCCCTCTAATATTGTCCTTTATCACTTCCGAATTGCAATCTAATGCGTAACAACTTGCAGGCTCGGATACTTGCAAATTACAAGCCTACGATCAATGCATCTTCAGTAGTATCTAACTTGAAGCAAGCAGAGGACTCAGTTGCTAATGCTATTGAATATTTCAAGAGCACTCGCCACATGATTCTTTACTATGAGGATCTTATCAAGAACAGAACTGTAAGAGTTTAATACTAACTAGCATTGCAACTATATTAATTGCTTTCTCAAACGTTAGTGAAAACAGGTTCTTAATTTTCTTCTACAGAAACTACATGAAGTCCAAGACTTCCTAAGGTTGCCACATGAAGACCTAAAGAGCAATCAGATAAAGATACACAACAGGCCCTTATCGAAGCAAGTTAACAACTGGGATGATATACTGAAAGAAATTCAAGGAACGCCATATTCTCGATTCCTCCATTCAGACTACTAAATGTTACTTCGCATTGAATCAAAATATGTAGATAACAGATGGTGTGACAAGAATGAAACTTGCCTGATGCTGCCAACCTCTCCCCATATTCTTTCCTCATATTGAGCAATGATAATGACAAATTGCAATTCTCATCTAATCACAGCCCATCAGTCCATTTCTACACCTGCAAGCATAAACCCGATTTTCAGTTTTATGTGGTATGCATGCTAACCATGAATGAAATACACAATTATAATATATTTTCTCTGAGTATTGATTCGATGGGAATGAACTAAGCTGATAAGTCTACATATATCAAATCAATATCACATAGCAAACTCTCGAAGCAGCTAAAATCAGAATACATAGCAACTTTAAGCTATAGCCATTTATCATTACATAAAGTAACAACTTACTGGGAGGACCGTGGTTCCTTTTGCATCTTCTAACCCTGCCTGTTTGTCCTGCTTAATGATCTTTTGAACTTGAATCAATATCAAATTAATGCCATTTTTGCTATGAAAATCAGGAATCCATGCAGCCAAATTAGTTGATAGGATTATCGTAATTATATTGCAAGCATTGAGTCCATGTGGAACTACAAACTGTCAGCAAACAGCTCGGCTGTCAAGAGAGATTCAATATGCTAAAATATCATTACAATCAACAGTTTCTTTCTATTTATATTTCTAATTTCTTAAATGTTAACTGATACCTAAACACAGAGATACAATGATGTTACAACTTATGAAAAGCTCAGGGTCAGCTAATCACTGACCCATTACACGCTCCAATATCAGACTTTTTTGTTCGCGGGATAACAAATTGATCAACAATTCTAACGTTTTTTACAGGATCATGCTGAGACACAGCTGCGCTCCATTTGCTAGGAAACTTTCTAAGATGGCTTAGCTGTGGTGGCTGCTTCGGCTCAGCATCCCAACCAGGATCTAACTTCCACTCCTTTGGGACCTGCAAGTCAAGTTTATCAATATTGGTCTGGCACAATTTAGTGGCTAGCAAGCTCAAAACTAATGAGATTACTAACACAGCTTGCATTGTTGGTCAAAAGTAAATTCCATATAATCAGGATTTTGGTTCAACGTGATTAAATACAACCTCATGATACTGACAAAAGGAAAATAAAAGTTGATAAATGTATAATAATAAATACCAACCCGACTTAAGGTTCAATGTAATTTAAATGTAAAGGATGTCCCTCCATGTTCTCTAAGTTACACTGACCGACAGCCCTCGCCTATCCTAAGGTATAATACAACACAAGTCTTGTTCTTTTTTAATGGTCAAACAATACTTCTAATTATCCCTTCCATGTTCCCAGGTCATTCAGTAGTCAAAACATACTTAAAGATATACCACATGTCATAAACTACAAAACTAGCCAGATCCCTCCCTCCTAGAACTCTTACCACAAATTAGGCTTGTACTGATTTCTTACCTTATCAACCGCAAGGGTGAACACTTCAAGATCACCATCGTCGTTAATATGGAAACGAGTGAATGACTTGTAATTAGCGATGCGGAGTGAGGAGAAGGCTTCATCAAAGTGCATGTGAAGCCAGTTAATACAGATGTATAAGTAGCTTCCAAACACCAAGGACACGACAGGAGTAGAAAAGACCCAAAAATAGAGGAAGACAGAAGCATAATATATAACTGCACCCCCACGGGAGAGTGACTCCATCCCTCCCTTGCAGATTTTGCTTCGGGTGACAGCCATGACCTGATAGTGATAATCCTTTCAATGAAAAAGAATAGGTATAAAAAGAAGAATCACATTTTTAAAAGAGGAGAATTTTCACCTCTGGAATGTCAAATGCAGACATTAGATACTTGATACATGCCGGATAAAGACCAAATGACCATTGTTCCATACGAGCTCGAAGTCCAGTTGGATCTGGGAAGTGTTCACTCTCCACTGAACGGTACCACTGATACAGAGAGTGGTAACCTGAAAAGCCACATCATTAGTAACATTAACATAATCAATCAACTAATTTCTGGAATGCAAACAAATGTTTTCAATAGCATTGTTGCCATGAAGTCAAAGAATGTAAAGCAGTGCACACAAACACTATTACTTTTAAAGTTTATCCTTGGCTCTTGCTTTGTTATTTAATTGGAATCATGCTCAAAATAAATAAATAGGCGACGACATTAGAGATCTGATGGTATACAAATTCACATCATAACAACTTCATTATCCATGACAAATTCCATTTTAAGAATATATTTATGACCGACATTCATATACATAACTTGAGTCCATGTAATATAAAGTCATGCCAAGCATGTACCATGTCTACAGAACCAGAATAAAACGAACACAGAAATAGGGCAGAAAAGGAAAAACGGACCTGAAGTCGCTAATAAATTATGTCGGATACATGTTTCGATACCCAGCTCCAAAAGCAACATGAGAATCAGTGCTGCAGCCAGATGGGATGCTACATGAAGGCTTCCAATTATAAATTGTTTCTTCTTTGACACTTTAGAGGGAACAAATGTAATTGCTGTAATAAGCAACATCGTTGCAGCAACTGAAGATACATAAGAATGTTCCAGCATGTAGATAAAAGCACCCCACACTGTGCTGAAGAAACTCCCCAAATGACCAGAAAATGAATCATCTTGCAAGATGTGATCAAGCTTACACTAAAAAATGGAAAAAGGAGTCGTCTCAGTAGTATATAACCACTGAAAGCATAATTTCAACCGTGCTTGTCTATTGAAAATAAAAGAATATCCAGATAACTGAGTGGAAACAATCCCCAATTGACATAGGTCTTCCATCTTGCAAAAAGGCCAAGATGACTGACATGATAGAAACATTATGAAAAACTGCAATGAAAACTCACCTGTGGAAACATAGAAAAGACCAACAAAAAGTATATGATGCCACCAATAAAATCAAACTGCCAATTCTTCTTACGGAACTTCAAAATGTTCCCCAATGCAATCTACATAAGAAAACCAAGACATTATATCACTGCCCTAAAAATTTACTAAAGCAAGAATGGAACTAATAAATTCAGAATTTTAAATTTACCCTGCTTGAATCTTCAAAAGAAGGATAAGCAGCCTTGCTCTCATAGGGAGTTCCATAATATTCATTAAAGTCACTGAAAACGTGGGTGGGGTGCAAAAATGCCCCACCACAACCATTTACAAGTAAATGCTGCACATAAGATGGCTTATCTGAAGGTACATATGAATGACGCATATAATGATGCAAGTCACCAGCCATTCGGAGCTTACATCTTCCCTTCAGATAATCACATATAAGGTGTTTAATGTTCATTCCAGAGCTGCCATTCCAGTAACAATCAAGAAGCCAATTGGGTTCATGTGTCATAATGATCACAGAGTCATTATCTCCAACCTGCGTAAAACATTGTTAAAGAGGTCTTCATATTGATCTGTAATAAAATAAAATAAAACAAATCTAGGCAAGATCACGAAAAAGTGCTGATAAAAAAAATCATAAAAAGGCAGTTGAAACCTAGAACTTGCATCCAATCACAGTTCAAAAGTTAAGGAGATTATCAAAAGAAACTATAATAGATATCTAAAGAATGCCCATTGTTAAAATTCAATATTGGGCTACATGTAATGATTTCGGCTTCGACTACTAAGACTTCAACCTTATTTGTGTTTGGCTTCCACCATTATATGTAGCTTATTCACTTTATATTTTCCTAATAAGGGACTTTTCCTATCATTTCAACACTCCCCGAGGCTCACATTTTCTTTTTATCTATTGTGTGCTCAACGTGCACAATCAAGGGCTTTTTAAATCAACCCCCTTCACAGGTAACCATTTTCCTGTGCGTCACTACAGTCATGTCCTGCAAGCGGGCTGGAAACCACATAGAAAGGTTCTGCAATTGGGCCAAAGGCCTAGATAGAAACCCGCTCTAATACAACGGCAAATTTCAATATTGGGCTACATGTAAATTTTACATGGTATCAAAGTCTCATGATTCACTGGAGATTACAGAGAAAGTTTGTGCAATTGGGCCAAAGGCCTGGATCGAAACCCGCTCTAATACCGTGTTACATTTCAATATGGGCTACATATAAATTTCACACGGAATCAAAGTCTCTTGATTCACTGTTCTGAGAGTCTCTTGAAGCGCCATTATGGCAGCAATCTTAGGCTTTTCGCTCGGCCAATAAATTCTCTTCAAGATTTTCAATAATCTTTCCTTTCAATAAATTTTCTCTAGTTTGTTTCCTTTTTCTATTCTAAATCTCCTACATAGAAGGGTTTCACTTGTACCTGTTAACAATGTTCATGCGAATCGATTATATAGAATTCACAGCCTTCATATTATGATCAAACACATTGAGGGCAAAAAAAAACTTTTTTTAATGAAAATGTAATGATTCAATGGAGATGGTGCAACTCATCCACTAAAAATGGTGGTGCCATGTCAGTTGATAACCAGGAAAACATGAAAACTCGTAGTGCAACAAAAATAAATGCCAAAACGTTTCGTCATGTGCAAAAAATGGACCAATGACCACCCAAATTCAAATAAGTTATTACTGCATCAGTGTCATCGAGTACAAGGGACCAAAAGATCACAATATATTGAACACATACATGATAAAATTTGGTTTCCCAGCTAAGCGAGATTTCATCACTTGAGTTTTTCCAGTTCAGTTATACAGTGGTAAAAGAGAAGTCCCATTACACACAAATGCTAACTTGATGGAAATAACTCCAGAGGATCCCATTATGCCACATTCTTTTTTATCGTTATACAGAAAACCCCAATAAATTAGAACGGAAGCTAAAAAGAAACAAAGAAAGGTACCTTATGTTTTGCTAGTTCTGAAAAAAACTTGAATTGGTAAACATCAATATCACCATGGAGTGCCAGATCGAGTCCAAACACCCACCATCCTTTAGGGAGTTGCAAAGCAAAATAACTCTTCTTCTGAGGCATAAACCACCCTCCCAACCAGCTCTTATGACATATGAATCTCATAAAAGTATGAAGACCATCAAACCAATCTGTAAAACCCAAATAGTTTACTGCATGCTACATTGATATTTAATACAGTAACAAACATCGAGTATCTATAAGTAGAATCATAGTCTCATTCCAAATTAATAAAGAATAGAAAAATAAAATAAAATAGCAATTCCAACAAAGTGATGGCTGCAGACTGAACCAACCATGATTTCCAGGGATAACAAATGTCTGAGGCCCTTTATATTGCTTCAGTGTTGTGACCCCTGGAGGGAGCTCTGGCTTGTTTACAGCTATATGCTCTTCTTTAAACCATGGTGGAGGCTGGAGAGCATACTCGAAAGGACAAATGAAACGCCTTAAATATGTGAAGGCCGAAGGATTAGGATACCTATACAAATAAAAGAAGATATCATACAAGAGTAACCAAAAAAAAAAAAAAAATAAAAACAGAAATAATGGCTTTTGAAATTATATGAATCATATGGATCAAACTATGATCCGGTACAATTCAGGCATCTCATGATTCAAATCAATGGATGAATTGCTAGTTAAATTGAAATGGAGATGTATTCATAAAAATTGTTTGAGTAGCAATTCTTTGATGATTAAATCAATCAAGAAGATAATAGGTTTCTTTTCCAAGGTTAGCAATTCAGATGCAATCCAGCGCAACCCTCTAATTCGTTCCTTTTGCTTTCTTTTATGCTTTTAAAATTAAAAGCTTTAGTCATTCTAGAACCATAAGATGTTTTTACGTTTTCAAGATCTCAAAAATCAGATGACTAACGCTTGATTACAATACAAGGCTTCTTTCCAGTCTTCGGTGGTCTTGTACTATTCTTGAAGTTCAAGGCTTGGCTATTTGTTCACGAATATATGCATAATGTTTTTCCTCTTTTTTCATCTATAAACTATATCCTAAACCTTTTCACATAAAAGAAAATACATTATATTGAACAAATTAGTTATTTTATTGATAACTGTCACTGCAACTAATCTATGCAGATCAAAACCAATAAGAAGAAAGTAGTGCGCGTGTGATATATTGCAAAAGATTTCTAATTATATAACTTATTTTTAAAATATTAAACTATGAGCCATATGAACTCAATTTAAAAACACATGTATAAAATTCGTTGGATGAATTAAATTTTCAAATGATGCGTATGTTCTCCTAGTGCTCTCTGCCATAAGCAGTAAACTAACTACATATAAAACTATGAACCATATGGTAGAGATTCAGGATATGAACCTCAATTAAAAAACACGTGATAAAAATTTGTTGGATGAATTAAATTATCAAATGATGCATATGTTCTCCTAGTGCTCTCAACCATAAGCAGTAAACTAACTACGTATTAGAATGCTAATTCTTACAGTAATGAATTACAGGGCCATAGATGAAATATAACTACATCTGAATAGTTCAGTAACTTCATAATAATTAATAATCATAGATAAGAACAATGGTCAACTTACGCAAGATCCCCTCCAATAAGTAGCAAGTTCGCACGTGGTAGGGTGAGCTTAGAATCACCATCACTCAGCTTGATGGAAGGCTGAGCCAGAAGTCGTGCCACAGAATAAGATGAGTTCCCACCATCACCAGTATCAGCCATGAAGTCAAACCAAAAATCTTCCTTTTCACAAAAGTGATCGTACAAAAGATCTGTTTCTTCAGCTCCATCCTGAGCCTTGCTCATTGCAGCCTGGCAATGATGAGGAAAGGCAAAACATAAAGATGATGGATGAAAGCAAGTCATGAAAAAGTGATATTATCACATAAAACCATTAACCGTTCTTGATATCCTACAAATAATGGAGAAAAGTAGAATAATTGCAACGTTATTTGGCAAATTGTCAAATTAGCCACAGAAGTCAATGAATACAAATATGGAATATGAAACGCCACCTGCATCATGCGCATGTCAAAGCGTCCAACAAACACAGTCACTGATACAAGAAGATCAAAAACTGTCTTGAACAAATCAGCTGATGTTCTGCAGTATATTGACATCAGCAACATTAGGATTCAATTATAATTCTTTATGTTTCACCTTACAACCCTCCTCGCTAAAAAAAACAAGAACGAAAAAGCTATATAAGGAATAATAAATAAATAAAAAGCATGTACCCTGAATACCAAGGAACCATGTCCAAGAAATCAGGCTTCATCTGCTTCTTCTTGAATTTCTCATATTCTTCCACTGACAATGGATGAGAAAGAGCCCACCTGGAACAGGTCAGAAATTAATGAAGGAAAAGAAGATGTGTAATTTAGTCATATAGATATAACACTGGCCTAGAAGATGAGTCAGGCCTTGTGCCATGATTAAGCACCACAAAAACTACCCTTGTTTGGTTAATAATCAATATAATGACCAATTGACCATACAGAAGAAAAGTATAATTATTAAATGTATATCATCAAATAAAAAATATTAATTCAATCTTCCACAGGTGAACTTCATAATCATAGCACTCAAACATGATGCTAAAATATGATGAATTACCAATCTTCCTACATATGTTATGAATAAATAACACCACCACACCACCCCTTTTTGTCATCAGAACAGCAAAATGAAACCAACAACTTTTGCAATGAACATTTATATATGAACACCCAAAACTGGACAAGGAAAAGTGCACACAAAGATGTAGCTTGACAAAAAATAAAAATAAAACATCATTCATATTATTGCAATTGATTTGCTCGCAATTATAGGGGCTATAGTTAAACAAATTTACCATGACAATATGATTTAATCTATATGCAAAGCTACACCTAGGCGTAATACCTTTAAATCCAAAATCATATCATGATAGTGAAATCTACCTTAAAAAGAATGGCCCAGTGCACAAGTTTTACATCATTTGGGGTCTAGAGAGGATCATTTATGTACACAACCTAAGCCCTGCTTTTGCAAAGAGAATTTTCCCTAACACAAACCCGTGACTTAAAGTTCACAAGACAACAACCTAAATGTTGCATCAAGAATCAACTACATTCTACATTCCATGTAAAAAAAATAAAAAAATAAAAGGAACAACAAGCTGCGTCATAAACTGCTTACCCGGTTGACCTTTCAACCACATAATTGGCAATGTAAAGGCCTATAAATGTGGCCCATAAAGAGTATATGGGAGATATTTCATCTGATGTACCAGCGAACGAACCACTGCAACCTAACTGAAAGAAGAAAAATAGTAGGTCATAAGGATGGAGAACAAGAGACCCTAACGCGCCAATATAATAATACCAGATGATATTAGGTTGCAATTGCTTTCCATCATACCTCACCATAAATAACCCACTTTGATAGAAGTGGATAATCACTAGCGGACCCGACCGGAGCAAACCACGAGGAACAGACCTGATCTTTCAACTCATTCATACGGATGAACTTTGCAAGCAATGTGTTCCTTTCTTCTTTATTCCACAAAGAAAACCAGGCAGAGTGTTTTCGTTCAAGTGTTTTCTTGCTCATACAAGCACGGTTACCACAGTGACTATAAAATATGCAGCAAGCTATACTAAGAACCTATTCAATGAATGAATAATATTATAACAAGGAAAAAGAATATATGAAAGTGAAAAGACCAGGGATACATGTAATATAAAGTGAAATCATAATTAACTTACAGCACAGTTTTGGAGAATAGTCAGGATCTCTGGCCTTTTACCAGCCACACGAGAAACAAGACCGATGTACCAAAGGCCAAGGAATATAATGTGAAAAACAAGAAGAAACAGAATAGAAGAGATGTATATTGTCAAAAACAATGAAAGGTTCATCCTCAAGTCGACTCCCATGGACTGGAAGCTAGGAAGATGATATAGAGCTGCAACTAAAATCCAGGCTATATACCTGCAAAAGCAAATTTCAAGGGTTACTGATACCCATTGGCTTTTTCTAGTTTCCTGCCCCCACAAATATCTGTATGTTCAATTAACAAAAGTTGTGTACCAACCATCGACTGAAGTTTGAGTAGCTCGGTTTGATTTTCTTTCCGATAAATGGAGAAGAAAAGAAATAGAAGAAACCAAGCAAGCACGCGTACATAGACCACCATTTGACATTGTTGTCCAATTTCTCAATGAGAGTATGCATGTTGTCAGAGGAGATAAAAAACAGGCAACCCACTACCACAGCAATCACGGCATGACGTGAATGCTCATGTGGGTAAGGATATCTATGTGCAAAAATTGTTCGGACCCTCTCCATTCTGAAGGAATCTAGTAACCTATCAGATCCCATTGAGCTATCTTGCAGTAGCTCAGATTACTTCACTTTATTTGGATTCTTGTAAGCAAGTGCCACTTCAGCAGTGCCAAACCAACCATAAAGACCAGCTACCAATTCCTGAGTGCATATTCAGATCAAGACTATTAATACCAAATATCAAATCATTGGTCACAGTCTGATAGCTGATCAGTTAAATCAGGATCAGAGAAAGAGACAAGTTTGGTCATCAATAGATGAAAGCCTAACAAGTTTGGTCATCAATAGATGAAAGCCTAACAAGAGAGTGTATCATGAACAATTTAATACTAAATTCAAAATTTGTAGGGCTTTCTGCTCCTGAAAATGAAACAAAGAGATGCAGCCATAAGTTCATACCACAGTAAGCTTCTTCTATTCCAAGTTCCCACCCAATTTTTCAGTGGAACCCAAGGTTAAAATATTTGTATGTTCCATTCTCAAATGTTGATAAAAACAGTAAAAAAATATTTGTAAGTTCCATTCACAAATGATGATAAAAACAGTGAGAAAATAGTGAAAGATAATAAGCTCATAATGCACACCACTACAAAGCAATGCCACAATATTATTTCAAACCACAAGATGTCAAAGTAACTATTTCAAGTAGCTACCATATGAGCAAGTCAACTATTTACTTGCATACATTAAACAGTGAGGAACCAATAAAAAAAATACCCAAAACGCAAATTTTACACACTTAAATGTTGCAGACCGAAACCAGAGGTAATTTGAAAATAGAAACAAATTGGAGAAAAATAATAATAATACAATAATATCCTTCACTTTTGCACAAATATAACCGATCAAGCTTCATATTTTTTCTTCTTAAAAAATGAAAGCAAAATTGATTGGATTCGTTTAAAGTGAAAAGGGAAAGTACCCAAGTATCATCCAACTTAAACTATAGACTAAAATACACAAAATCAAAACCCTAATAGTTGCTGATGCTCCTCCTAGCCTAGCAGAACACTAAAAAAAATGAGAAAATTTAGCATTTCAATCACAGCAGAGTCGCCACCGACCAGAAAGAGTTGGTTTTTAGCGGTAAAAACAAAAACCCAATACAGGAAAATCGAAATCGATGAGGAATTACGGAGAAAGCGGAGAAGAAATTGAAGAGAAATAGAGAGAAAGTACCTGAGAGAAGGGAAGAGAAAGCGTGCATGTGGAAGCAACAAAAGGGAAAGGAAAGGTTAATATAGATAAACAAAAACCGACATGGCAATAGCATCTGAGAATGTCTGCTGTGAGGGACATAACATCTTCAATGGCATATTCTCTTCCAATTCCATACCCACCACTATATATATATGACTTGCAGAGGTTGTTCACTTCTGTTCTACTTGTGATTGTGAGGATTTTAAATCACTTTCTGGTTTTGGTTCTAATTCTAAATCAAATTATCAAAATCAAACCCCCCTTGAGCTTTATTGTTGTATTGTTTTGTTGGGTTGGTTGCTCATTTACTGTTTGGTTGGGTTTGGGACTTGGACTTTTATGCCTAATTTTCTTTCTTCTTGGTTTGGTTGGGCCTCATATTTTCTCCCTAATTCTTTTTTCTTTTTTTTTTTCTTTTTTTTTACAAATC
>JAYMTH010001914.1:0-13638 GCA_036897465.1 Pelargonium australe | reverse complement strand
GACTGGAGGGGGAGGTGGTGTTCGGAGATGTGGCGGCGGCGGAGGAGGAGGAGGTGGTGGTGGGAGAGTTGGCGGCGGAGCAGAGGTGCTGCGTGTGCATGGTGAGGCATAGAGGCGCGGCATTTATACCGTGCGGGCACACGTTTTGTAGGATGTGTTCAAGGGAAGTGTTTGTTCATAGAGGAAATTGCCCTCTATGCAATACTCATATTTTGGAAATTCTTGACATCTTTTGATTTTTGTATTTTTTGTTACTTTTTTTTTTTGGGTTTTTCTTGTGTTGGATTTTCTTATTGGTAAATAAGAAAAGGAAAATGATTGACTCGAGTATTGTTTTATTTTCTATCTAGTTCGAGTTAATTCACTATATGAACAATTTAATGTCACTATTAAGTCTCTCGTAACTATGAATTTGATTTCTTTTGATTTTCAGTTCAATCGATTCACAAAAAATCTGTTGACCCGACTTCAACAATGATTCGAGTAAATTATGCCTGAGACATCGATAATAGTATGTGATAGATAGAAATTTTTGTTTGTTTTGTCAATGTCAAGATGAGCCTTTTGTATATGAGATTGACATAATTTACATTAAAATCCGTGAATCTATTCAATGAGAATCGATGCATGAATGCTTTTAGATACATAGTTCACAAGGATTTTAAGTATTAAATACGACAATCATGTGGCTCCATACATTACTAACGGTAAAAAATACTAGTAGGTAGCTTGTTTGCATCACAAGTCAATGACTTGATAATCAGACAAATCGTGTCGGACAATCCTGCACATTTTATGTGACACTCAAACTCGAACCACCCAATAAAATGTAAAAATTTGAACATAAGCGTATAAAAAATGACTAACATAAATTAAATGGGTCAACAATATTGGGCATGTCGTGTTGGTATAATAAACCCATTCATTTAAACGTGTTTGCTCAAATAATATTAAACTCAACAATCTAAACGTGGTAGCCGTATCAACCCGTTTAATAAATTGCCTCAAACAAACCTTGAAAGCTGATTTAAACTGGACCCGAATTTTTTCAAAGTTCAAGCCACATCAAACCAGCACTACAAGCCTATTTCCAATCCGAAACCCGAACTTCTTACAAGTCGAGTTTGGGCCAGACATTGTCATCCTAGACCCGAAACTCCAAATCATCAACTCATAGCTGAACTCACCTAGTGATTCAAAATTGACAGATTCTCCACAAAAGTAAAAAACAACAAAAGAGGGTGTAAACAATTAATGTCAGAATCTACAAATGGACACTACATAGACATGCATTGAATTGCATTTCAAGAAAATACAAATACTATTCATTGAAGATCCATATGCATCTCAGGGGTCATCAAGTCCTCATGTTACATAAATGAAGTAGGACATATCACGAATCAATTCTCAACCAGAAACCATGTGACTCGTACTCTTAAAATTTCACTTCCTGGCTCAAGAGCCCGGAGGAGACAATTCTGAACACTACTATATCGTGCTTCTATTGAACAGGAAAGCGGGAGGGTCGGGTGGTGGTCCCTCGCATATTTACATGACTTTCTACAATACAACAGCACTTGCTAGTTGTTACCATCGGGTGGGAGCTTTTTTCCTTATCTACGTAGATCGTGATATGAAGATGTTTTGGTATGGAAGAATATTTAGATGTTTCGTCACGAAAGGGGAGGGCCCGGATAAGGAAGCTTTAATGCACCATGTGGAGACTCTTTACCTTATCTACACTACATCGGTAAGTGATGTTTTGTAAGGAAGGATGTTTCGGTGTTTCATCACTAAGGGGAAGGGATTGAATATAAGGAAGATTTGATGCACCATGTGGAAACTATTTTCCTAATCTACGCTACACAGGTCGTGATGTTTGGCATGGAAGGATATTTCGAGTTTCATCACTAATGGGAAAGGCCTGAATGCGGAAAATTAGATCTAGATGTGCATACTATGATGTTTGATCACTAAAATAGCAGGAGGATATTGCCCGGTTAGATGGACTTATCTGGTTGCGGACCAGAGTTTAGATGCGGCCTTGGGATGAATGGGACACTTGTCAGGTTGCCGGACTATGTAAATTTGGTCCCCCAATTTGTGGGGCGTGTCCTGATTTCTGTACCATGTCCATAATGCCCAAGTTTCATTCTTTACCTGCAATTCAGACGTTCAAATCATGATTAGCAAACCATCATCATTTACAGATACGGAAAGTTCAAGAATTTCAGCATTAAAAATTATAATGTAATAAGCATCAGTTGCTTGATAGCATATTAGGCAACATTTGGATTAGAAATTTAAGGACGGGAATGAGAATCCCATTTCAAAGCCATTTTCATGACCAAAAAGTTGTAATTAAATTATGAAGAATGAGAACCTTATTCCCATTCTTGATTTCCATTCGTGAACAAAAACTCTAATCCAAACGCTACCTTAGTATCAACAAATCCTACTATGTAAATACCAAATGTTAAAGACACATACCTCTAATATCCCATGACCAAAACTACTTTCTCTTAAAGCACTGTAATCGGGCTGCCGATCCCAACAAAATTGACCTGCTGCTGGACCAGATGTAAAGTTAACTGCACATAAGCCTCCCATGTACTCATCAGGAGTAGTTTCTGCGCGGGGGCAGTGACCAGGTTCATCAGCATATCCAATAGACATCTTTTCTCGATTACCCCCGTCACCAACTGTGATATATATAGGCCCACATGGATCTAATGTGTAATTATAAACTCGATTGGACCTCTCGTAAGCATGAACCTGGTAAAAGTTTCTCATTATAATCAGAAATAATGTACAAAAGAATTTGAAACAATCTAATATTCAGCTAAACTGGAGGAACTCATGAGTCATGTCCTCCATAGTATCGTATACTTAAGTAACTTTTAAATCAAAGAAACCGGCCCAATGTATAAGGCTCTCATCATTGTGGAGGCTTTGTCCTTGACTCAAACTTAAACCCGTGACCTCAAAGTCACAAAGCAACAACTTTACCGTTGCGCCAAGGATCACCCTCTTACAATATCATACACAGATAAAATCATACATACTGCATGTGCTTTTTGGCAGTGATCTATTTCTCAAGGACAAGATAAGATATTTTCAAATGTCAAGGAAAATTTTCATTAGTGTTGTAGCATCTACCCATCCCCATATTGAAGGTCCCTATTCTACGTACCAGGAGAGGACAAACTATTTTCTTTATACCTAAAGGCTAAAGCTAAAGAAACCTAATCATGATAAATGATATTAACTTATCAAAAGTAAATGCAAGGACATACGTGTCCATTGAATACTATGTCAACACCGTGAGAGTATAGTAAACCTTCCATTGCCACTCTCATACATTCTGCCTCCCTGTAATGGGCTTCATAAGAACTGTACCAGGGCGGGTGCCAGGAGGCTACCAGCCATGGAGTTATGGTTCTGTCAACATTAGCCAGATCACTCTTCAGCCACTTGTATTGATCGCCTGTAAAAGAAGGAAAACAAACAAATAAAATGCTTTGTTGAGCAATTGCTCAAACTACAAAAGAAAAGGCACTAACTAGACGTGATAAATGCATTATCCACCAACAAAATTAGAACATTTTTTTGGGTGCATTTTATTCATCCAATAGATACTTAAAGTAGGAAGACTTCAAAGTTACAATCAAAATACACCTAGTTCCTTATGTTTGACTTTGACAAGAAATCAGTCAACATTGATATTATAACAACTGAATCCTATATAAGTAGAATCACTTTTTGAATTTTGAGATATTTATGCCACAATCAGTTTTTGCCTTTTTGGTACTTACTATATATAAAAACACCATGCTAAATATGTTTTACATGGAATAGATCAATACTGATACTAATGACATTTAAAATGGGACAATCCAAAATGGGGCATTTGATTTCCTAATTCCAAGATATATTTTCCACATTCAATATGGCATTATGACACCATTTTTTTCTCGTGCTATTACTACTCTTAACTTACTAGTAAAGCAGACCCAAGCTGATGGACTGCCTGTGATCCTTCCCACAAGGTTTAGTTTCGAAATGAATACTCAACATCCTAAATAAATACCTTTTGTTTTTATTATATAATAAGGAACTAGGTAATAAATTGACATTGAGGACATTGCGGTAGATTTAAGAACTTAAGTAAAACAAGCTTGATTGCTACAAAACTTTTCCATTAAGAACGATAAGGCCATCATCTTACTGGATTCATTGTAGGCTATGTAGGCTCCAAGCATGATAAAATGTATGCCCCCAGCATTGAAGGAGTAATATAATGTTGATGATGATCCACTTTCCTTGGATGGAAATGCAAATCGAGAACTGTAAGCTGCAAACACCTTGTTTTCAGCTTGTTCTTCGATTTCGTGGTTTCCTTCAATCACCATCATAGGAACTTCAGAAAGCAATTTCTGCATAAACCTGAATGAAGTGACAAAATATAAATTATAAGAAAAATCAATTTTACGGAATGGAAATCTAACACGAAAATTTGCAAGCGTTTCTACCTTCCCCAGTAATCCCAACGAGGTTGATAGGTCTCGTGAATGGGAGTTTGTGGAAATGAGCAAGAATAGCAGTCAGAGCCAGTTCCATTTGTGAGGTACAGATTTGCATAAGTGACATCACCAACCAACAAGACAAGATCGGGTTTATTATTAATCAAGTGGCTGATAGTGGTAGTTGTATTGTATGTAAGACCGAGATCTCCCACAATGGCTATTCTGTTTGGGTAGCTATGCGGACTAGAAACTGGCATAGTCTTAAAAGAGTAGATAGAACTCATGGCTGGTATAGAGGGATCACCGCAACGATAATAGTATTTTGTGTTTGGTTTCAACCCTATAATAAACATAATGAAAAGGAACAAACTTATATAGACCGCAATACAAAGTTATAGAAAAACAAAACTAAAGACGTGAATTTCATATGTATAATGACCAATGAGGTTTTGCCAAAATAGTCTCGCTAGTTCATATTTGGCTTAGCAGATCCCCATATGTGTAAACAAATGATCCATCCTACCAATAAACAATATTTTAGGGTAGTGTTTGAGTAAAAAAGAAAGAAAAAAAAAATTGATATGGGAATGAGATTCTGATTCCAAAAAGCCATTTTCATGACCAAAAAGTTCCAATCCTAACACGAAGAATGAGAATCTCACCTCATTTCCATTCTTGATTTCCATTCCTAAAAAGAAAAAAATATAATCCAAAACACTACCTTATTTGTAATGGCCCAATAAGAAAATTTTGCAAAGCTCAGAAGAAGGAAAAGTTGAAGGTACCTATGAGACGAACGTGGTGGATGATTCCAGAAGTATAGTTCTGAAGGCCCTCAAAAGGATAAAGCTGATTGTAAATAAGAGAGTAACCAGTTGCTTCACGAGTTAATGGATATCTTAACTTCCCATAGCGAACAACACTTGAAACAGATTTAGGATCTAATGGCTTTATGTTATGACCAATCTGTGAATCTCCTGCAAACTCCAAAACCAACTCAATTAAGCAAAAGCAATTAAAAACAAAATTGTAGAATCTAAAATAAACACAACCCCTATATTTCAACAGAACTGGCATATAAACCAATATACATAAAAGCTAAGTACACAATTTGAACAAAGCTAACTCCAACACATTTGTTGCATTTAAGTTATAATGATAGACACAGACTTTCATATGATACCTAATTTGGCACCCAATCATATCAAAAGTTCATGTACCAAATTTGGTACAAATCGAAAGTTCATATAATAAAATGGATACAAATTGAAATTTGTTCAGTGTGGAAGAGGTGAATGGCATAAAATACCGCCTAGCAATCCTTTTTTCGCAACTAGCAAATTTAAAACAAATCACTGTGCATAAGACGTGAAGTACAGAATTTAAACAATGCTATATGCCGTCAAATGGGACTAACAGTTCATACCAAAGTTCATGTACCAAATTTTGTACAAATTGAAATTCCATGCACTAAATTGACTTTTCTAGAGTTTTGTATATCAAATTAGGTAACAAACCAAAGTTTCTGTACAATTTATGACATATATCGTATTTTGTTCATTAATTAGTACATTAGAATTATTTAAGTAAAAATTAAGCTCTTTTTCAATGGAGCTAGAACAATTCATAAATCTCTTCCATCTCTAATACAACTAAGCAGGGAACTATAATAAGAAATCAAACCATGAAAATCACGACGTAGACACAAAATCCAATCACTGAGCTCCAAAATTGCTCATACAATTTCTCGAACACAAGTAGATAGCCACTAAATTCGCAGTGATAAGAGAGGATCGAACCTGTAATCCACGAAACCCAAACAGAATCGAAGGTGGCGGAGAGCGAGTGAGAGATCTGCTCAGGCTCGAAGCCGCGAACACGGCGGCGAACTCTGGGATCGGTGTCGGGCAAGTCGACGGCGACTCCGCGGAGACTGACATCGAAAGGGACGGTGACGGGGTCGAAGGGGCCGTCCAGGGTGGTCGGAACCCGGCCGTGAACATCGGTGATCAGAAAAACGGCGGCGATAGCGGCGGCGAAGAGCACAGACGGCGAAGAAGAGGCCATCGGAGGGAGGGTTAGGGTTTTGGATCTTCCATAGTAGAATCGAAGTGTAAAGGTACTGCCTTTGCTCTGTGTGACCGTGTGTTGTCAAGACTCGGAAATGTGAATTTTTTTTAAAAAATTTATAATTGACGGTTGTGGGGACAGTTATGGCCGTTGTTTTCAAGTGGGTCCCACTTTTTTCTTTTCTAAATGGATCCCACTTAGATTGCTGGAGTTTTGTTCAAATTAGATTTGTTCGGATTCAGATTATTAAAATGTAACACGAGTGGTTCAGTTCACATTGAATCGTTATTTTTTCAGTCAGTTGGTTTGAATTTCGATTGGATTTCAGACGCTCGCGAGTTCGGATTCAAATTGTCAGGTATAATTTTGTGTCAAATGAAATGTATCAACGATTAAGATGCACATCTCTCAATAAGAGGACGTGAATTCAAATTTCATTAAGTCGAGTAGAGAAAAAGTTGTGGAAGAACATAGACAAAACCATATACTTCGTATTGAGTGGCTCAATTTGTGTAATACCGTATCTACGTGAGATCATATGCGAGAAAAAGCAACGCTAACTTATCGTTAATTTTTGTTAAAATATACCGTCATTTTAGAATCGAATGAGCAATAATAAGACTTGATAATGATTAAAACATTAGAGCTCTTTTGATGCAGCACGACATAAAATTAGTATTTGCCTATTTGGACTCGAGCATTTTGTAATCGTGTAATGCTCGTGTTGGGCCTCCAAGACATACCCCTGATTAATTAATCATGCTGTGACAAACACGACACGCCCAACACGACACTTGAGGTTATAATAGTTAATTAATCCTAATATTGTGTCAAAACATGTTGATTTTATCATGCAGAATGTACTATGTCGTGTTTGTGCCAATTGTGTCGTGTTCGTGCAACACACAATCAACCTTCAGCACGACACGAACACGACGTGCATGCACGAATAGTGAACTCTACCTGTATCTCAATGCACTCTAAAATGCAGATGCTCAAGCTAAGAGTATACTTCAACAACATTTGCACATAATATAGTCAAATAAAACCAAAAAAACTAAAATCATGCACAAGGGTTCCGATGAAACCTATGAAAACCCGACAAATCAGAAAAACATGATAGCAAATCCCATTTATCGTCAACAGAAATTGTATATAACTAAGCAACACATGTTTTACATAGAGGTTAACGGGTGCAACAGGACGAGTTTTTGACAAGTCAATCGAAAATAGGAGCTTAAGACGTCAAGATTCTCATCTGTCTTAAACAATAGCCCTATTTGACGCATAGAATATCCCTCGGAGACCAACACTTTCATGTAAATTTATGAATTTCAAGAACAGCTACAACAGAGAAATACAGGGATCGAGTTCTATACTCCTCAAGATGGTACAAAACATTTCCAACCCCCAAAATAACTAGGGTTCGGTAAAAGAGCCGCAAAAAGGCAAAGGTAAGGAAAGTACCGCTTAGCCCTTGGTTCGCATGATGGTAATACTGCCTTTTCCTCCTTCAGTGCGGATTTTAGTCTTTCCAACCACGGGTTTCCCGGAAAAGGCTGAGGTCGGGAAAGAAGCGGTAAGATCTTCATTACTTTGCTTTGATTTTGACGGCGGGGGAGTGCGTATCCTCTGGTTAATATCCTTCAGGGTTACATCTCCGTGGACGCCACATGGTTTGATGAATGCAAATGGATACGCGATCGAAGAGGCTAACTTTGTAGGAGGCCTTATGTAAGACTTCCGACCTAAGTGTGCACAAAAAGAGAGTTAGGAACAGTCATTATACTTTCGTAAATTGACTAGAAACAAACAATATTTAAACCGAAATGTACATAAAGCATTTTCTTTAGCATCTCCTACAACACTTGTAGATCATCACAATTATAGAGGACAACAGATCAAACTAAGATGAGTTTTGTGGCTAGTGGCTACAAGTAATGCTGAAGAGATCAATAACGGAAACATACCTCTGATAATAACATTTTTAGGAGTTCGACTAACACGCTGTTGAACGGGATTTGCTTCGAACTCGGTTGGACAGAACTCTAGAACAGTGAACCAATGAAAATTGAGAGAGATGTTATAAAGAGAAGAAAGGGCGTGAGATTAAATGAAGGACCAATGGTACACAAACTTTGGCCTAATACTCACAATTTGGTACCTGAAAGTTTAAGAAAGTCAATTCAATACATGAACTTTCAATTTGTACCTATATTGGTACATGAACTTCGGTATAAACCGTTAGTCTATTTGACGACGTGCACCATTGAGTACAAAATAAAAGTTCATCTACTAAATTGTTTTTTTTGTTAATTTAAGTTTTGTGTACCAAATGACTATCGGGCAATTTTCCGTGTACCATTGATGACATTAATCATTAAATGGAAGAACAATGTTACCTACCACTAACATCAATTTGAGCGTCCGACGCCTCGGCGAGATTCCTAAATTTCAGGTAACAAAGCAATTAGGTTAGCAATAAATACTTTACAAGCTAAAATGCCTTAAGTAAAAAGAAGCATACATATCATCAGGGCTGAAGGTCATCTCAGTATCATTGAAGCATTCGGCAAGCCACCCCTCAGATGATTGATCCAAGTGGTCGCGAGTAGAAGCTGAGGCTGGGGCATCTTTAAACACATTACTTTACGATTAGAACAACCAAAGTAAACATTTATGTCCATATTTATATAAGAAAATAACGGTGCAAGAGACAAACCTGAAAACCCAGAAACCCACTGAGAAATCTCTTCAATTACGCTCTCTTTCTCCTAAACATAGAATAAACGACATTATATTAGACAACAGATCGTTGTGATGTTTGAGTACTCAAATACTGTTTCAAAAGTAAAGAGTAGCTTCTAATCAACATTCCTCACAAAGAATCAAACACTGAAACTCAAGAGGAATATAAGCGCAACGAAATTGGAAAAAGTTTCAGACATTTCAATGTCCATGTAGGAATCAGATACGGCTAATATAACATGTAGAGCTAGCAATTTGGACCCGAACAAGTTTTTTTGCAGGTTTGAGTCACAAAAAGTAAACCCGATTTCATGTCGGGAAAACCCACTCGTTCTGTAAGTGAAACCCACACCTCGTACAGGTCATGTTTGGGTTAGGCCTTTTCAACCTGAAACCCGAATTTCTAGCTCTAATAAAGTAATAATATGTCCAACATCAACATAATGTAGTCACACAGGGATATGGATAAACATTGTAAACAAAATGTTCTCGTAAGAACTTCATGGGTGTCATCAATCAAGTCCAGTGTCTACCTTAACTGATTTCACATGATCAAAATGAGGTCTACATATGAGCTCTAAAACTAAGTAACATGGAGCACTAACAGTTGATTTTAGAAATACAGAAGGCATATCTTCACTGCAATCGGGGGAATCCATTGCTTGAGAGTTGAACTGTAGCATTCGGCGCCTCTTAACTTGAGAATATGTCTCTCTACGCTCTTCTGGTCCCTTGTTCCTGTTATCTGAAATACACTATTTTATATTAGAAAAAGAACCAATTCAACTGCTTTATGAACACAACACGAATATGTCAATGAAAATTGATGACAAAGGCCTTACCATTGTGGGTTACATGGTAAGCCAAATCCCCGCAAGCCTTGACCGGGGTCGTTGTTTCATGGAACATTAAGGACATATCTTCTTCATTCCGAGTCACTTCATTCCATAGGCAGTCAGGCATGTCTGCTACTCAAATTAGGAAACAAAATTTCTGAAATTACTAACTCCATTCAATATGTCACTAACTATACATGAACTTTGGCCGGATACCCAATTAAATTCATGAACCACCTAAGTATATGATGTTTTATACCAAATTTGGTACATGCCGTCAAAGGTGACTAGTGGTTCATACCAAAGTTTGTGTATCAAAATTGGTACATATTGAAAGCCAATGTACCAAAATTGGAACAAATTAAGAGTTCATATACTATATTGACTTTTTTAAAATTACCGAATAGGGTATAAGGTCGTGTATCATTGGTGACATTAATTTATAATCATGTTAAGAGCTTACCAGTATTTGAATCCTTTTGGAGACTATAATCACCACCTTGCCAATCCCACGGCTCGACACTATCATTTCAGTGATGAGAAAAAAAACTTAGAATCCTAAAAACTAATGTCAAAGTTGCACACGCAGAAATCCAATAAGCAAAGTATGAAGCTCAAGATAAAGCTATGTTCACAAAATTCAGAAGAGATGGTAAAACCTAACTCACAAAGGTATGATCAATGCTGCATTTTATGTGCATTAGGTAAATGGAAAGCTATACAGGATTAATAAATGCAAACCCGTAAACTATATAGATAGTAAAATGAATCAACAAATTACGGAGCTGAAGATGTAGTTTTAAGGAAATTCGCACGAGAGTAAAATCTATACCACAAAGTTGTGATCAATGCTGCATTTTATCGGCATAAGGTAAATCTATATGGGATTGATAAACGCAAACCCGTAAACTAAATAGACCATGTAATCTACAAAGCCAAACACGCACAAAAAGACTAGAAATGGAACACAACTAGGTACATTAATAACCAAACAAGCTACAAACACATAACCAAGACACGAGCATTGGATCAATTGAGAGCAGCACTATAAGGAAAGCATGATTCTAAAATTGGGATTTACACGAGGGTACAATCTATCGCAAAAGGTGCGATCATTGCTGCATTTAATTGGCATTATGTAAATCTACATGGGGTTGATAAATGCAAACCCGTAAACCAATAAGACCATGTAATCTACAAAGTCAAACACACACACAAAGACTATAAATGAAACACAACTAAGTACGTTTACCAAAAAAAAGCACAACTAGGTACATTAATAACCAACACAAGCTACAAACACATAACCAAGACACGAGCATTGAATCAAACTGAGAGCAGCACTAAAAGCAAAGCATGGTTCTACAATTGATGAAAGAAAAGGGCAAATTTTATTCTATGATAGGTAAAATTTGCAATTCAAGTTAATTTTTTGGAGAAATGTCAACATACCAGAACCTAAAAACAAGAAAACTACAAAAATGGGGTAATGAGAAATCAATAACCCACCAATTAAATCAGACCCAACACCAAAAACCTCATCCTCCACAATTCATGATACAATCAAAACATCATAAAAAACAAATCAAATTGAACCCAAAACACAAAATGAACCAAAACCCATCTAACAAAACCACCATAATTACAGAAAATAAACAAAATTCAAACCAAACCCATCTCACAAAACCACCATTACATCACACAAAAAAAGACCAAAAATAAAAATAGCATTGATTCCCAAAACCCATCAGAAGCAAAATCCAGAAACAACCCATCAGAAAACATGCATCTGTCAACTAAACAATCAACAATTAATCATACCAAAAAGGAAGGAAAAAAAAATTTACTTGTCATTATGGCAATCCATTGATGAAATCGTCCTCACAAGACCAACACTCTGACAAACACTCCGGTCTTCACTACCATCAAAATTAGCCGTTGCAGAGCAATTAGATTCAGATTATATATATAAAATATAAAAAAAGAACAATCCCACTAAGCCTTCTCTTCTATAGATGTGTCTTCTCTGTATCTAAACAGTGAAGAAAAAGCGCCGACTCTCACTCTTCTCCTCCTTCTTCTCTCTCTCTCTACCCTGTTGTTTTTTTTTTTTTTTTTTTTTCACTTTATTTTTTTTTTAGATTTTTTTCAGACATTTATTGTTCTCAGAGCACACTTTACTTTCACTGGACCCGCATGGTATGTTCCTCGTGGAAACGGGATTTTAAAAAAAAAATGTAACTTATTTGTTTTTAACACATAAAAAAGTAATTTTTAAAATTAATTATTTTTTTGTTGTAAGTTTTTTTTTTATTTTGAAAGGATATTTTTGTTGTAAGTTGGTGTAACGGGTAAATAAACTTGGCTATTTTTGGTATAATTCAGTCTTTGATGTTTGTCGTGAACATTTAACATGTTAGTGAGTCAAACATAAACACATGATTTTGGTGGACTCAACAATACGTTTTTAATTCATTATAAATTTTGTTGCGAGTTGATATAACCGATAAATATGTTCAGTTAGCTTTGACTATTTGTGGTATTTTTCAATGTTCGAAGTATATGCTTGTTATAAACATTTGACATGTCAATTATCTCCTAGTTGATTTTTGTGATCATCTTACATTGTTCCAACCAAAATTAGAGTAGTGGGTTTTCGTAGTTCGTTGGTGTCGTGTCATTTTAAAGGCGTGAGTCAACAATTTAATCGCAAAAACAAAATTGTCTATCAACGCTCTCGACAAACGCATCTATCAAAAAGTAACACATGTTTCTCATACCATTTGAGGTGTGTGGATGGTTACGAGAATTCGTTGAGAAAACGTTACATACACACCATGATTTACCGTTATTTAGTTTTCATAAACCGGTAACTTACTTGTTCCTTAATGGTTTGAATATCGGGTTTGTGGGTATTAACTAGACCCATGGACTTTCCTCCATTTTTGTGTGGGCTATAAATATGTTTGGCATTAGTTATTAGAACTTCCATCTAAACAGAGTTGGTAGTTCAAGATTTGGGCTAGACTCGTGTTGGAATATTTAAAACTCGGATTCCACCTGAAGAGATGTGGATTGTGAAATGGATTTTGAGCTTTATGCATAGTATCTAAGGGCTCGCAGGTCGTTCATCAATTTCAAATTTTGATCGAGTCTATTTCATGTAAGTTGCAAATATAATATAGTTTTGAACAAATGTGGAATTGAGTCTAAATTAAGTAATTAAAACTCTAAGCTAAAACCTCCCTCTCTCTTTTTCTCTTTGGAAACCTTAGCCGCCGCCGTCTCTAGCTTTTCGTCAGCAATTTTTCTTTGAACCACCGCCGATTTTTATTTGATCTGCGGTGGTTCAATCGTTTCTTATTGATTAATCTCATATTTTTCTGAGGAAAAGCGGTCTTTATCCAATTTTTGGAGTTTTTGTCACGATGACAAGTTTGGTTTTTTCAGTTGTTTTG
>JAYMTH010001913.1:0-12500 GCA_036897465.1 Pelargonium australe | reverse complement strand
TATCTTTCAAATCGTAACTGTAATAAACAAACATACATATATAGCTAGTGAACATGTAATCAAAAATCAGTAAAAACAATTTATCGAATAATTAATATGTCATTTAAACATGATACTTAATAGGTAAAATTTGACATATATCGAGTGCTCTCGCCTCACCGAACCTAATTATTATTCCCTCAAATTAGGAACTATTGAGCCAAAAGTAGTACAAACTCTATATAGGGTTTTGAGGAATCTAAATGCAATGAAATTGTGCCATGAGTCTCATCTTAGAGATACTATTTTCCATGTGTAGTTACAAGTTTCACAAGCCAATAAGCTTCATGCAAGTGACCAACAATACTTGGATAGAAGCTCACATGAGATATAGCTAACAAGACTCCCACAAAAACCACCCTCTCCTATATATACTGTCCCTCTTGTCTCTTCACCATATCAAGAAACCATCTTCCACCATTAATTTCCTCCTCTTGATCTCGATCTTCCTCTTTCTCCGGCACCGCCATGGTTTCTCAGGATGCTGTTCGCACCGCTGTTGGTGTCTTAGGTACGCAAAACTATGCGTTTTTGCGCATTTTCTCGAGGTTTGCTTGGTTTTAATGTCACGAGTGTTCTTGACTTATGATAATTTTTTGTTCATTGTTTTCAGGGAATGTCATTGCACTCTTCTTGTTCCTCTCACCAACGTAAGCTTCTTGATGCTCTCCAACTTTAATTTTTGTCACTTTTTTAGGACATGACATGGGTACCTTCTTTCCACATCATTGATTTATATCATATTCGAAAATGAGAAAATAGTTTATAAATTATTAGGACGGACTAATTTAGTCCCTAAACTCCAATTTATAGTCGCATGTAGTCATCTGATGATCAAAAGTTGCCGAATGAAATAATTCTTCTCGTTACAAATAAAAAGTTTATTTGCTATATCTGAGGTGACGACAGAAACTAAATTAAAATTGAAGAAAAAGAAAACAATTGTTCATATAGATGATACATCTGATTTATTCTCATGCAAGTAAAAATACTGTAGTGACTAAAGATTAAGATCGAGTGTCACATCAACAACATGAAAAATCGCATGCTCTGTTTTATCTGTTCTATTGTGCTTTGGAGGTTAAATATGTACGGATAAAACCAAATATTACTTATGTGAAAAGACCATATTGCCCTCACAAGTTTTGGATCCTTCAACTCATTCATATTTGCATCTTTGTTAACTTTTCAGGCCAACTTTTATCCGAATATGGAAAAAAAGATCGGTGGAGCAGTACTCGCCGGTGCCGTACCTGGCCACCCTCATAAATTGCCTGGTCTGGATCCTCTACGGCCTCCCCATGGTGCACCCTCACAGCTTCCTCGTCATAACCATCAACGGCGCCGGAACCGCCATCGAGGTCGTTTACATTCTCATCTTCCTCATCTACTCCGACAAGAAGATGAGGCTCAAGCTCCTCGCCGTCATCGCCGCCGAGCTCGTCTTTGCCGCCTTGCTCACCTTCCTCGTATTCAAGCTGGCCCACACCTGGGAGAAGAGGTCCACCATTGTCGGAATCGTCTGCATTCTGTTCAACATCATGATGTACGCTTCGCCGTTGGCCGTCATGGTTAGTCAAACTATACTTTGACCTAAATTATTGCATATACCTCCCTCAACTATCTCCACTATCTCTACTAAACTTAACTTTTGTTCGTGACACATAACTAGACTTGACAATTTGAGTAGTTGATATAAAATGTGTCGGGCCAAAAAGAAATTGTGGTTATACTTTTACTTATAAGGTGATGAGACACTTTCAGACTTACGAAAATTCTTCTACTAGACACGCGTTTTTTAATCTGACTCGTTAAGAACCGTGACTCTTATTACCATATATAGTCTCAACTTTTCTCAAGGGCCTATAAAAGACATATTGAGTTAATATTTTGTTAGTTTAATCATGTAAAAGTTACTCATATGTATAGATGTATGTAGTAAGTTAACTGTGGGACAACTTCTCTTACTTTTTATTTTATTTTATTTTAAAATAGACCTTGAATTTTTTAAATACTTCATATTTAACCTACAAAAATTTATAATTTGTTTACATTATTTAATGAAATTTTAATTTCTCCCCATAAAATTTTGAATTACATCTCATGATTTAATAAAATTTCGTTCTTATAATTTGCCCTCGCATTCAGTATACACAACAAAGACTCTAAGTCTCTATAAATATTATGTGTAAAAGCAACATAATTCAAAATCAGTTTAATTATCTGCAATAATTTAAATTTGACGACTAATATTTATGTTTGTTTAAATTGTTTTGGTTTCAGAAATTGGTGATAACCACAAAAAGTGTGGAGTTCATGCCATTTTCGTTGTCCATGGCTTCCTTTGCTAATGGTGTGGCTTGGTCCGCCTATGCTCTCATCCGTTTTGACAAATTCATCTTCGTAAGTTGATCATTTAACTTCATTATATTAGTTTATACTCAAAAAAAAAAAAAAAATCATTTGATTTATTGAACTAATGTAGTTACATGTTTATTTAAAAAAAAAAAACGCAATTACATGTCACCACAATAGATCGAACACCTAGTTTTGAGCCTGAAATTTACCGATTGTCCCGAACAAAACTTTACACCATATTACTCAGCCAGCAAAAAAAGTATATGACTGGTGTGACCCTAAAGTACAAATTCCTAAAAATGGAATAAGTTGACCTAAACCCAATCATGCCCATAATATTCCCAACCCTACCTTCCATAAAAAGATACAGTGAACTAAATCAACATTTGTTTAACGAAAGAGAGTATTCATTTTGTTCTAAATTGATCAATATTAGTTTTTGTTCTAACGGATAAGACTAGATTACAATATTTTGTTTCAAATTTGTCTAATTGAGCGGTGCTGTCAAACTAAATTGATGAGGCAACTTTTTTTATCTATTGACAACAATGTGAAGCTTAAATTAATTAGTTAAATTTACGAATGAGATCATTTGGAACAAAATTGTACAATTTAAGGACGATATCAAACCGAATGTGGCCACCACGTCCTTAATCGTACAATTTTGTTCCAAACTGAGTCTCGTTAGTAAATTTAGCTAACTTAAGTGGCGCGTGGTTGTGGCGACGACAACAAAAATTACCCAAAAAAATTTGTCACCGTCGCTAAATTTGAATACAAGAGTACAAATTGGACCAATTTAAGATAAAATATCATACTATGAATCAAATTAGAGAAAAACAAAATAGAATATTAATTCAAAACAAAATAAATCATTGAGGAGCAAAAATGAAACATTTTTATTTGCTTAAATAATTAAGTTGTTTTTGGTGTGACAGATTCCAAATGGACTAGGCTCAATCTTTTCACTGGCTCAGCTCGTACTTTATGCAACATACTACAAAAATACAAAGAGAATGATAGCTGAGAGACAGGCCAAAGGAGAGCTCGGATTGGAAGAGGTGGTGGTTTCCGGCGAACTCAAGAAGCCGAATGGGAAATGATCGATCAATATTTACAAGAATACATCTAGTTTTATTTTTCTTTCTTGGATCACATATATGCTTGGGGTGGTCCAGTCCGGTTTATGGTACAATGTCTCCTCGAGACGTTTTAACATGCAATATCTCAAATATAAGTACGTTGTTATATATTTTTGTTTCTACTTGACGCGAAATTAAGGCCCACTTTTTAAATGAAACGGGTATAATTTCGACGTCATTTCAAAGTATGTTACTGTGATCACCACTGAGTTAATATTTGACCTTTATGAGTGGTGCATGTAATGTTGAGGATCCACTTTAATTGCATAAATGGAGCAATATAAAAGTTTGTTCCCAATATTGTAATATACAAGTTGTTGCTTTTTTATTCTAATAATTTAGTTCATGGGGTGTAATTTTCATTTTTTATTTTTATCTCTTATGCTCGTTGTGTTATATTATATTCAAATAGAGTGTTTAACTATTAATTAGTGATTTAGTGGTGATGAAGTCGACTCAAATCCCACTTAATTTCCAAAATCTCATTTGCTCTCATGTAAATGCAACCGATTATTGGCTTTGGCATCAATATTAATTCGGTCCACATATTCATGTTTACGTTCTTATGTCATCAGTCACAACTGGTAATTTAAGTTTCATGTTGGAGTAACCAGGTGTTTTGCGTTCAAGTTGAAAATGTGTATAACTCAATTTCAATTAAGAATTTTTTAAAAAATATTTTACATCTAATCGAAACACCAACGTATGTACATAATACCAAAAACTTTATACCGTGGGAGGCAACCCTCCAACGGTTGAGTGGTGGCCCATGGAGGAGCCGACCATATATAATCAAGTGAATCAACCATGTTTTCTGATATCGATCCTAAAAATTTGTAAGTTCTCCTAAACAATTTAAATCTAAAATCTAGTCGAACTAATCTTTTGTGATCTAAAATTGTTCATCGGCTTTTAAGTTCAGCGACTTCAAATTCGAATAACTAACATTTTCAATCGATGCACCGTTATTATAACGAGAATAACCATAAATTTTGTGCCTTGCGTCTTTTTTATTTATTTATTTATAGTCAATATATAACTAGTACGACTTTTTTTTAGTGGTATGGTCATCAATTAATATGGCAATTATGAAGTAATACAAATGCCCTTATTTCAACTCTAGCTCTTAAGTCTTCATTTTTAAGTTTCGAGACAAAAAAAAATGCATTTGACATTTGTATCCAAGACCTACCTTATTTATCCACACTATCCTATAACTATTGATACAGTAATTTCAGACAAACAATTGGTTTGTAGCTAATACTAGACAAGTTCTGTCAACCCATAATTTTAAATTGGGCATCGAGTCCACGATAAAATAAACAATAAGATTTGACTTTCACGCAATAACAATAATGAAAATGACAGTAAAAGTTATTAGAATATAATAATAGTTAACTGTTTGAACTTTTAGTTGAATTTGTTCTCTAACATAATCTTGAATAGTATTAGTTTGTGTGGCCGATAAACGTCATAAGTTCAAATGGTTCCAGACCATCTGTAATCTAATCGTTACAACTTCGAATCTTTCCACCCAAAATTTTATAACAGCTTCTTCAATCAGTTCACCTACAAAATTAAAACGGTTGTGAGACGGACTCTCTATCTTCTCCTTTTGACTCATTTGTAAAGTTTAAAGCTAATCATATATTCTCCTATTAGTACATAGTTAAAATTAAAATGGATTACACTTTTTATTTATCTCTCATCGGTCCATTTGAAAGTCATAGTATGCTTACCCGTAAAGAGACATGTAGAAATACAATATTAAAAAAAATAAAACGAATTGAATGTGAAATTATATTGTCCACAACAGCTTATTCAAAACTACGTCACAAGTAAATATAAACTATCAAATAGACTTTTAGTTAAATCCATCACCCAACAAAAACATAATTAAATGTAACCCTAAGTAAGAGTACAAAATATTTATTACTCTTCTCCTATAAATCTCCCTCCTTCTTCATTATCAACATATCATGAAACCATCTTCACACCACCATTTCTTCTTCTATATATTATCTTCTTGATCAGCTCCGGCACCGGCAGCCGTGAACATGGTTTCTCAAGACGTTGCTCGCACCGCCGTCGGTATCATAGGTCTCGATCTCTATTACTCTACTCTCAAGAATTGCTTGGTTTTATTAATTACTAATAATATTATATAAGTTTTTGTTTTAATCATTATCGGAAACTAGGTCATCATTCATGGTTCTTATTTTGTTTTTCAGGCAATGTGATTGCACTGTTCTTGTTCCTCTCACCAACGTACGTAAGCTATAGCTTCTCGATCTTCAAATTTTTATTATATTCTCTCTCTTTTTCACCACCAAACTACAATATTACTTACTAGTGCTGCATGTGGTGGTGACGACACTCTCTAGCTCATTAATGATTTATTACATTTTTCTTTCGGTTTCTACGTATACAAAAACGTTGAAGTGAAAAGACAAAATTGCCCTTACCCCGACCAAGTGTGTGCCCATTAGAAAAATGTTGAACGTCTCAAGTTTTGTTTTTGTTTCATTTGACGTGGCGATAGTGACATCTAATATTTTACACTTTGTAGTTTAAAATAAATTAAGTTTCATAAAAAAAACCCAATTATTATGATATAGTTTTGTAGATTTATTGTGTAGAGAACTCGAATTATAAAACATATTTTTTCTGTTGCGACTGTGATTTAATTAGTTATGTACTTATGTGATCAAATAATTGATGCATGTGTTACTTCTCATATATTTATAAATCAATTTATACAAATATTTTTATATAATCAATAATATATATTTGGGACATAATTATGTATAAACATAACGTTGATTTTAAAGGAAAATGATTGAGTAATATGAATAAGTTCTTCGAATTTGTTACAACAAAACTATATTAACATAAGTGCGTGAATTCGAATTTTTTATCTGTAGATTCAAAAAAAATACAATTGATTGGATTTGGATTAACCAACACATAATGTGTTACAAAAATGCTTGGAAATGACATACATTTTCAATGAAGTGAGTAATTTAATCGTTTTAAATACATTAGTTTACGAAATGAATTTTGGTTAAATTATTTCAGGCCAACTTTTATCCAAATATGGAAAAAAGGATCGGTGGAGCAATACTCGCCGGCGCCGTACCTAGCCACCCTCATAAACTGCATGGTGTGGGTCCTGTACGGCCTGCCGGCGGTGACGCCTAACAGCTTCTTGGTCATGACCATCAACGGCGCCGGCACCGCCATCGAGGTCGTTTACCTTCTCATCTTCCTCATTTACTCCCACAAGAAAATGAGGCTCAAGGTCCTCATCGTCATCGCCGTCGAGCTCATCTTCTTCGCCTCGCTCGCCTTCCTCGTCTTCAAGCTCGCGCACTCGCCGGAGACGAGGTCCACCGTCGTCGGAATCTTGTGCATTGTCTTCTGCATCATGATGTACGCTTCACCATTAGCAATTATGGTTGGTCTTTCTCTCTCACCATTAGCTTCACTATAACCCGTAACCATTTCGTTTGTGTCTTAAGCTGAGATTTCGGGAACTCAAGACGAGAAAGAAAATGTCAACTGTGATTTGTTGGTTAAGACTATCAGCCAATAAATTATGGTCGATGAGGTCGATGTCACCTTATTCATAATGAATTTGTGACTCCGGATTCATTGCGTTTGTATCTTAGTTGAGACTGTCAATAAATAAATTATGACGGCTATTTCGGACACTAGTATAAAACACTAATAATAACACTTTTATATATATTTATTCAGAAACAGGTGATAACCACGAAAAGTGTGGAGTTCATGCCGTTTTCGCTATCAGTGGCTTCTTTCGCTAATTGTGTGACTTGGTCTGCCTATGCTCTCATCCGCTTTGATAAGTTCATATTTGTAAGTTAATTTATCACCTATTTTTTTACTACATTTGACACGACATTATTCAACACGTCTGGTACGACGTGACTTCCAACTCGTTTGGAAGGTTCATAAGACTAATTTACAATTATAACCTTCGATGTGCGTGTTGGACACGTCGTGTGTGGTTGGATGCAGATTCCAAATGGACTGGGCACAATCCTTTCACTGGCTCAGCTGATACTTTATGCCACATACTACAACAACACTAAGAAAATGATAGCTGCAAGACAAGCCAAAGGAGAGCTAGGATTGGAAGAGATTGTGGTCTCTCTCTCATGACCTCAACAACAACAAGCTCTCAGCTGCCAAAAATGGCTGCTTCTCTGAGATCCATGAGACATGATCATATTACATATCTTCCAGGAATCTTCTATGCATGTAAAAAGACTCAAGCTCAACACTTTTTGCTTATGCAACTTGAACCTTTTTCACTGGAGTCTAAAGTATAAATAGTAATGTTATTGCCACCAAGAATCTTCTTGCAGAGGAACCCACTTAAATGGCATCAATGGAGCAATATAAAAAAATGTTATATTCCAATATTTGTAATCTATACACAAGTTGTTGCTTCTCTGACATCCTCTGTAAAGAAGAAGAAAAAAAGGTTCAGAATCAGATGCTTCCATGCCAAGTTACTGATTCAAATTCAACTCTTGTGTTACTTTCCTGCACTTTCTCAGCAACCAAACAGAACATAAATGACTGGAGAAGACTCAAAAAGACTAGTTATTGGGATTGAACTATATATGATTTTCTACAATTCAAACGTAAATTTCTTACAACTTGGCGAGCAAACACTAAGAACCAAGCTCTACATGAATGGTGACATAAACTCACTACAAGTCTACAACCAAATATTTAGTTATTTACACTAAACTAATGTCCTCACTCCCCAGAGCTCTCACAGGAGCTCCCAAGATTTGGCATAATGTCATGAATCAAAAGTCTAATGATATTGCTACCTGATGATCTTGAAATGTCCATACACTCCTGAAGATCCGCGTCACAGGCTATTAGAACCCATTCGTGATCATCGTCGAGGTACTTGATATCAAATGTACCCACCTCCAACTTCAGCCTCTTTGCCACTTCCTCTTTCAGCTCCAAAATGCCACAACTCAACGAGATTCGGAACCTTATAATGTCTTGCCTGTACGTCGCCTTTATGGTCACACTCTTCATCTCTTGCCTAGCTGTAACGTGAGGCACGGTGTGAGCAAATGTGTTCGGGACTTGTTTAGGATTGGTCCAGCTAGATTCTGGTATTAACCTCTCGTCTAAGTTCGCTTCTGCTGCTGAAGGACACAAGTTTCTCAAATCTTTTGAGCTTCCAGCGTCTTCAACGAGCATTCCTCCCAATGGCACTTGAGCTTCGGTGGTCACAAGAGCATCGGGTATTGAGAACGCAGCTGAAAGGTTGAATTTGTTAAATGGTTGAAGAAATGGCAGTTCAGGGGATCCTCCAACTTTAACAAATGGATCCTTTGCTACGGCACTTTCATTTGCAGGACTACCTTGGCAAGAACCATGAGAAGTCGGGGTTCCAGCACTCTCCTCCCTCGAGCCACTTCTTGTTTTGGACTTGTTAACGACCAATTCAGGCTGCAACATGCTTTGCACATGAGCAAGTTCCTCCGGATTCAACGCCCTGCCTCCAAGAAGCAGTTGATCCTCCATTTCTGTGTGTCCATGATTGCTTCCTCTTGGTGTCCTGCAGCTGGGAGAATCGACCTTTTCCTCATGGAGTTCAAAAGGTTTAGAATTTGGTGAACGCTGTTGATGTGATCCATTCAAGCTCGAGGGCCAAGATATGGAACCAACAGCAACGGGAAGTGGACTTGTAGCGAGTGATGTGAGACCAAATGAGCCTTCAGCGCCTTGGACAGATTCAATCACACGCTTTAGCTTAGTGAGCGAACGGTTAACCTTGTTGATCTTGCGAGATGGCCACCTGGAGATACCGTGCTGCCTACAGATTCGCTTCATTGTGGTAGGGCAAACTGTAAAATCAATAATATCCTTGAACAAAAAATCAAGTTTCATCATAAATAAATTTAAGAACACAAAAGTTTGTGAGTTTAGGAATGTAATATACCACCAAGACTCTTTGCAGCATCTTTGAGACTCCCGGTGAAATATTGTTGAAGAACGTCTAAACTGATAGTTTTCTCAGTTTTTCCTCGTTTTCTTTCTGATGTCTTTCTTTTCTCTTTATTCTCCGGAACACAAACAGGATTTGTTGTTCCATCCCCTGCCCCGGCCCCATCAGCATTGTCTACGTCATTCGTGGCGTTGGAGTTCACCCTCAAGAGCTGTTTCGATGAATCTAGCTGCTCCATCTCCGCACTATTTGGTATAGCGTCAGGCCTAGTTGGGGATTCAATAGATTGGGGTATTCGAATACATTCAATTCTTGAATTACTTCTCTCGCCCATAGCAGCTTCAATGATCTCAACATATCCTTCCTCCTCCTCGAGTTCAATACCAGAAGCAACAGACAGACTCTGGAAATGCTCTTTCATTGTTCCCAATATGGAACCCAACAAAGCTCGTTGTTCGTATCCATCAGTGATGCTAGGAGGAAGGAAAAACTCTAGAATGTAATCGTCGTTTACAGTATGAGTGCTGCGTAGGCAGATTGCAAAACAACTAGTCAACCCAAAGAGGCGTGCATAGTGCACTAAAGGGTACTCGGTTTTGCAAAACTGAGTAATGTCTCTGCAGAAACACGAGTTGTGAGACAAAAAGGCCCTCCCAGCAACTCCCTGGCCTTTCTGTAAATGGTGCTCTGCGCAAGCCTCCCAGAAACCCCACATGTGAGCATCTACGACATAAAATGCAACATCCGTTGTGGACATGCAGACTTGTCCCATGCAGCTCCCGTCAAAGCTACTGCAGCTCTTCCTCAGGCCACCACCATCAGCTAGAACACTGCGATGCCTGCAAGGAACCCATGTCTGAGCCAACGGTAACTTGTGTGTTTCACATACCACTGTCAATATTTCCAATATTTCAGCTAGCGCATTTTGACGACCTTCATTGCAAATCTGGTTTATAAGTCATTTCCAAGGGTATACATCTGTGAGAACATAGAGGGAGGAAATGAAAGAAAGAAAACCAATCTTTCTTTTCAGTTTGCACAAGAAACCATATGTAACATGGGAACGCCCAACTGCACAAAAACATGGTAACAATGAATAAAATGCAGATTGACTATGAAAATGTCTAGATGTTCGAGTTTTCGTGCTCATTCCCCAACGTCTAGACGTTTTCCTAGTCTGTCTCATTGTAAGCATGCTTTTGTGCACTTAGGTTTTCCCATTTAACATTACATCGTACACTTTCAGCTCACCTGTCTGTTTGGATGATCCAATATGTCTGAACTTTTCAAATTCACTGCCTGCATTGAAACTGAAATTATATGACCGAGGAAGCTCATTTTTTTCCAAAACTTAAACTAATAGCACAACAAGCAAATAACACTTTCCACAAATATTTATAGGGAACAAGAACTCAAACCTCAAGTGCTTTACAGACTTTATCCACCTCAGGCGCGTAATTGATCTTCTGTGAAGTCATAATAAGCTCAAGAACACCAACACACGACTGCCCTGAAGGTTCAAAGACCGGCAAAGCCAAAGATCCCTGAACATTGTGATGCAAGGCATCTTTAAGCCGGCAATACTCCTTGCTAGAGTAGTACTGCACATTTGGAGTCCATTCGGGTAACTTAAGCCTGAAAACGCGACCAGGAAGCCCAAGATCTCCATCCTTCTCCTCGTCCACGGAAAACATATACCTCAAAGACACCATCCTATACTGATGAAGTCCATGGCTTTGTGTACCAAGGACAAATGGCTGCCCTGAAGTCGTGAGTACATATCGATCCCCGTTCTTCACGGGTGCCCAAACCTGAGCCAGAATGTGCTGTTCAGTCGATTCTTTGAAGTATCGAAGAGCCTGTGTCATCCTTTCTTTGATTATGCAATACCCATCTGAATTCTCCAAGGGTGTCAGTCCAAAAACCGGCGGAGGAAGCTTTCTAATGTAGTCATTTTCAGGTGGGTTTTCACTTGCGGAATTGGGATTCCCTGTATTTACTGAAATTAAATTGTCAAGAGATAGCTAATTGAACTATATGAGCTCCAGTCTAGTAGTACCCAAGTCCACAAAACTTACTAAAAATAAAATTCTCAAAAGATATGAATGATCAAGAACAAGGAGCACAATCCAATTAAAGATTAGGAATGATCAAGAACAAGGGGCACAATCCAGTTTGGGGACTGTTAGGTTGACCCCAAAAAAATGAAGAAAACAAATTCAAAGGCATGAGATTCATCAGTTTGCTTAGTTTCTTGGAGCAAATAAAATCAGCCCAATTGAGCCAATTGAACACAAGGATTTAATAATTTTTCCTATCGACCAAACAGAGCTCAGGAAATAAAAAAGCAACGAACTTTGAGACATAAAGTCATAAACAGAGCCAAAAGCCACAATCAGTGCTCTAAAACAAGCAAACATCCAGAAATAGCAAAAACAACAAAAAGCTTCACTTTTTTTCCAAAGATCTCTAATTGAGACCAACGAAAAACGACCCATCTCTTATCCATTGACCCAAACCCAATCCAAACAATCAAAAACCACAAAGACCCAGAAGATAGAAACTCACAGCTAACACTCAATCCATGGTAATCAGAGAGGCGGAGGCTCGCAGCAGCGTTTCCGACGAGCCGGTCGTCGTCGCCGTCGGAGAAGACCCAGAGCGGAGAGCAGGGCTGGTCGGAGGAAGTGGCAACTAGCGGCGACATGGGATTCGAGAGGAACGAGATCTGATCCAACGGCCAGGGTGAATCGAGGTCGAGATCGAGGTCCATGAGGGAGTGAGAGTCCTTGTCGTCCTCCGGTTCCGACATTATCTGAGAAAATGGAAAAGAGTGTCCGAGAAAATGAAGATGTGCATGGAGGTGGGGAGATGTGGAGGATAGAGAAGGAGAGTGGTAAAAGAGGGATGTGAGATGACGACGGCGACGGCGAGTTCCTCCAGCCTTCAGAGAT
>JAYMTH010001912.1:0-13641 GCA_036897465.1 Pelargonium australe | reverse complement strand
ATTAAACTAACGGTCAAACTAACGGTAAAACTAAAAAATCGTTAAGTGTAAAGTTTGTAGGGTCTGTTTGTCAGGGGTAAAAGTTCATAGAGACTATCTGTCATTAGTCAATAGTTCATAGCAGTTTAGTGTAATTAACCCTTCTATTTACTACTCACGAGTCACGAGCAACCAACAAAATTCAATGGCGAGTACAACAAAACAGAGAATCTATGTGCATATCTCTGCTTCCTCTATTGCTCCTATAGACCCATACCATTCTCTACTGTGCATAACTCACAGCTAGCTCTACAAACAATGGTGGTGGTCGCTCTCACACCTCTCCAAATATAATAACTAACTGCCCATATTGCAATTTGCAAGCTCCAAGGTAACCAGATCTCTCAACGCCCTGAAATAGATTGCTAAAACAGAGACCTCTCCATAAATGTAGCTTTCATTTCACGGCTTTGTCGCTGTAAGCTGTAGCTGGACCAGGACGATTCGTCTCCTCTTCGGCTTTCTGTGTTTTTTGGTAATTCCCAAGCTCTGTTCCTCTTGTGGTCTCGTTCCTTTCACCACCTGCAGTTTTCTTTGTTCTTTTCCTCATCGCTCTCTTGTCTTCTTCTTCGTCGTCTCTTTCGCAGCTCCACTTTAGTTTTAATATGCTTTGGTGTTAGTGATTTTTGTTGTTAACTGGGTTCTTACCTCTCTAGTTGGTGGATCAAATCTGCATTTGAATCGTATTTTGAAAATGGAACCCAATAGCTTTCTGGGTTTATGAACCTAGTGTTGAAATCAGACTCATAGATTGATTTTGGGGTCAATTTTGGTGTAAATAGGCTCGAATCTCTTTGTGTCTACTGGGTTTTCAGTTTTGCATTCTCTTTGTTGCTTGGTTTTCACCTAGAAAGAAGATCCCAAACCTTCGGAGAAGATGCTGTGCGCTTGTTCAGGTGAGCAATTCAAGTTCGAGGATCCGCCGCAGTCGCCGGAGTCGCTGGCGACGAGAGACTTCTCAGCGAGCGGCCTGTCTTCAAGGACCGCCGGAGAATGGGAGTCCAAATTCGAAGACACCCAAGTTGATGAAGCTGAATCGACTCTCAAGGAAGCTCTCTCCTTGAACTATGAGGTGGGTTCTTAGTTCTTGCTTGGAAGTTGCTTTTGCTGCTTGAACTAATGCTGGTTTGATTCTTTGTGAGTGAGCGCAGGAAGCCAGGGCATTGCTGGGGAGGCTTGAGTTCCAAAGAGGAAATTTCGATGCAGCCCTTCAGGTGTTTCAGGGCATTGACATTAGAGGGTTGACACCGAGAATGACCATGGCTATTGTAGAGAGAACCCAGCAAGTGAAAGCACGTTCTAAACCTGATTCTGTTCCCCAGAATGTAATGTCGATGCATTCAGTGAGCTTGCTCCTTGAAGCTATCTTGCTTAAAGCAAAATCACTCGAGGAACTTGGGCGATATAAAGGTATATGGTTTAACACTTTTGATCTCTTTGAAATGTGATTGAGCTTTGAATAACAAACATCGGGATTCTAAAAAATGATTAGAATGAGTTGTTACTAGTCAAAGTAAAACATGATTGAATTAAGATTTAACAATGCGCTTTGATGCCTTAGATGATTTTATTTATGGCATTGTAGTGAGTGGGCTCAGCTAGATTGTTTTTTGTATTGTGGTATGATAGCTGTAATTGGTGCTGATGCTTTCTCATTCATCAGAAGCTGCAAAGGAGTGTAAAACAATTCTGGATACAGTAGAATCAGCACTGCCTAAAGGAATGCCCCAGGGCTTTGGTGAAGACTGCAAGCTGCAGGAAATGTTTCACAAAGCACTTGAGTTGCTCCCTATTCTGTGGACAAAGGCAGGAATTCTTGATGAAGCTATCACTGCATATCGCAGGGCTCTAGTCAAGCCGTGGAATTTTGTTCCCCAAAGGCTGGCTAGTGTGCAAAAAGACTTAGCGGCCATGTTACTCTATGGCGGTGTTGAAGTGATCATTTCTCCTGAGTTACAAGTATTGGGTCCAACTACCCCTACAAGTAATATAGAGGAAGCAATCCTTTTGTTGTTAGTACTCATGAAAAAGGTGGCGTTTCGAGAAATTAAATGGGATGCAGAAATTTTGGATCATCTAAGTTTTGTACTTTCTGTAACTGGACAATGCGAGATACTAGCAGATCATGTGGAGCAAGCCCTTCCTGGTATCTTTAGCCGAGCTGAGAGATGGTATTTTCTTGCACTTTGTTATAGTGCTGCAGGTCAGGATGATGTAGCCTTGAACCTCTTAAAAAAGTCCACGGGTAGTTCTGAAGCAAAGCACAAACCCCATTTCCCTTCTTTCTTGCTGGGAGCAAAGCTATGTTCCATGGATCCCAGACATGCTCATGAAGGGATCGGTTATGCTCGTAAGTTGGTTGACGAGGTGGATCATCAGTGTGAGCATTACAAGCGTCAAGCCCATAACTTCCTTGGTGTTTGCTATGGGAATGCAGCAAGAGTGTCTGTGTCTGATTCTGAAAGAGTTGTACTTCAGAGAGAATCATTGAACTCTCTAAACCATGCTGCTCTAAATGGGAAGGATGATCCAGAAGTTATGTTTAGCCTTGCACTGGAAAATGCAGGGCAAAGGAACCTGGATGCTGCTTTTGAAAAAGCAATGGCCTATTCTGATATGGTAGCTGGAAGCTCAGTAAGGGGTTGGAAGCTCATTGCACTCATAGTTTCTGCACAGCAGCGGTTCAAGGACGCCGAAAGCATAGTCGAATTTGCTTTGGATGAAGCTGGGGGGATAGATCAGTTAGAACTTCTTAGATTGAAAGCTGTGCTTCAAATTGCTCAGGAACGGCCCAAGCAAGCAATAGAAACCTACAGAATCTTGTTAGCAGTTATTCAAGCACAAAGGGAGATTCAAGCCAAGAAGGAACAAGCTCAGAACTTCAATGTGGAGGTGCGTTTTTTAATCTATTTCTCCGCCTTCACAAATATTCATGTTGAGAATAATCTGATTAATTCTACAATGTGTAAATGTGCTTTAACTGTTCAGATCATTTTGAAAATGAACTTTTAGTTTTATGTGTAACTGGGGGGTGTACTATGAAAGAGCAATCTGAAGTTATTGAGTAGGATTCACATCTTCATTAAGCAATCAAACATGCATGTGTATAATGTGCATTGGCACATACATGAAATGGATTATGAGATGCCAGTTCTTGTCTGAAACTGCTCCAAGTTTTGTCCTCAGAGAGATGGCCTTGAAGGCACACAGCTTGCTATTGTAAACTTTTTGGTTGTTCATTTGCAGGTAGTAGCAGAAAGAAAACTGGAAATGGCAGCCTGGCAGGACGTGGCAACTGTGTATACAAAGCTTGGTTCATGGTCTGATGCAAAAATTTGTCTAGACAAAGCCAAGGCAATAGACATTTATTCTCCAAGAAGTTGGTATACAACAGGTATACCACTATCTTTGTTCAGTGGTTCTGTTAATATATATACATATATACTGCATTTGATTTCTGATTCTATTGTAACACATGGCAACAGGAATGTTATTTGAAGCCCAATCACAGTACAAGGAAGCTCTTGTTTCTTTCTCAATCTCATTGTCCATAGAACCAGATTATGTTCCGAGTCTGGTTTCAACCGCAGAGGTATTGATTAAGCTTGGTAGCCCATCGCTCCCCATTGCGAAAACTTTTCTGATGAGTGCCATACGGTTGGAACCCACAAATTACGAAGCTTGGTTGAACCTGGGAATGGTTTCGAAGAAGGAAGGGTACTTGCAACAAGCAGCAGACTGTTTTCAAGCTGCATATGAGCTCAAGTTATCTGCTCCTGTTCAAAGCTTTACATAGCAGTGGTTTACCAGTTAGTTTAAACAGCCAGCTTTCAAGATGAAGAATCAATGAGCTACACCATTGTTCAAATGTCAATTCCTGTTATTGGAAATGTATAGCTATCATTTCACTTCTCCTACATTGAATTGCACTTGAGGTCATGTCATGTGCCTAAAGGGTTCATGAATCATGGCAAAAGAAAAAGTTTCAACCACGCAGAAACTGTACACCACTATTTGTAATAGGAAAGGTCTTTATGCAAAGTGCTTTTCTTCCAGAAAAAATGCTGTATTGTCCTGAATCTGATTAACCTTTATTGTAGAACAGCACATTTGCATAATCTAAACCCTTAATTTTCTTTTGAAGATTGATTAGCTATGAAATCACATACATGTATTTCCAGTGCACACAATAACTTGAAGGCCATTAATGAGCTAGCTAGCTACTGGGAAGGGAACAATAAGATCCACATTAATGAGCTAACCTGTGCACTTTATTTCACTACTACTTTGAATTGAATCATATAGATGAAGAAAGTTTGGCACAAGCTTAAAGCCGAAAAAGATTTCTTTACAGAAGACACGAGCAGCTGCAAAATAGCTTTAGAAATGGACCTTAATTATTAGTTACTAATAAAGGAACACAAATGTAAAGTTGTATTATATATTTATTTTTCCTTCCCCTTACACCACATATAATTACAATGTCACAAGGTGACGGTTTAAAAAAATAACATATCTGCACTGCACGGGAAGTACTTCGCTCCAGAAAAGAGAGGCAATGTTTGAAGCTTGAACCCAACCTTAACATTAAGCACTCACTGCATGGCAGAAAACAGAATGAAAGGTTGAAAAAGAAGATTTTCTTAACTATGAGAAACATATCCTTCCTCTACAAAGTTCAATTCAAGATCATGGAACTTGTTGCATTGAAATACTATCGGATAAATGTAAACATGAGAGAAGTCATCTTTGTCACGAAAAAGGCTAAGTTGTAACTTATATTTACAACAAGGTGAGCCCTCTGAGCACGAATTGGTTTAATAATCAATTCCAATGTATCATTTACACCATAAGATGTATAAGAGTGAACAGAATTAAGTTTCATTAGGTTTAAAGTTCACATACTTGCATGCAACTGTAGCTGTATGGCTGAAATGCTTAACTTCCACCCATCTGCCACTGCATCAACAATACCAACCAACAAAAAGGTCAAACTTGTAAAGTATTCATACGTAACCTGAGCAATGATCTGAATACGTAGTATCTGAGCAAGTGGCAGAATGATATTGGATACGAAGAAATCATAAGCCTATAATACGAGTCCTCGATTAAGTAGGCCTAGCTAGTATACACGAATTATTTGTAGAGACTAGGTAACGTTTGGATTAAAATTTCTGGAATGCATTCCAAATCCATTCTCGTGACCCAAAAGTCATAATCTAAACATGATGAACGAGAATCCCATTACCATTCCCATTCTTGGATGAACAAAAATTCTAATCCAAATGCTACCTAAAAATCAATCAACTGGATTTTCATATTAAGATCACAAAAACCTTTAGGACTGGTTCGCCTTTGCTAGAGTTTGCAGACTGCTTTGCCATCCCTGCTAGCTGTGCACGTGCAGCCCTTCCTGCAGCAGACTTCTCAAACTCCCCTTGCCTGCAAATATAAACATATTATTCATTATGACTTAAGAAAAACTCCATATTAAAATGTCTTATATTTTTCATCAAACTTTATCTTAGGAAAGATCTTGATACAAAAAGCTGTCAATGGTATATCATATCAAGACTATAATTCATTTCCAAGAGAGGTTTCTACAGTCACAATTCATATTTGGACAGGCTAATAACATTTGATTCCAGCATGCAATGTACTCCAAATTCTGAAGCCTAGCGGCAATCTTGAATTTTATGTACTTTGAGAGCTGTTAATGTATTTTTTGAATGATGATAAGTATTTTGAGAACACAATTCTATACTTCACGAACTTGCACAAACCTTCTAAAAGAGTATGCACCAAATGATTAAATCAGACTTTAATTCAAAGACTGGCAGTCATTGGAGAGGTATACTACTGTACTTCCAAACCTTCATGGCTTTATCTGATGACAAAATTTCAAAGATAAACTTCATGATTGACATCATGTTAAAGTATGCTTTAGGTGGCAAATTGGCAATTGATAACTGTCTCAGTGGAATCTTTGTACACAAAAAAAAGAGAGATTTTATATGGATATGATACTAATTAGCCCGACTCATACACAGCGAAAGAGAATGAGGAATATTGCAGAAACATTAAAAGAAGGGGAGTGGATGGGTCAATATCTTGCTCGAAATGATTAAAATGGTCAGGCTGCGAAACAGAGACATTTTTCACCAGATCAATTAACGGCTCTAAGTGGTCCAGTATCCACTCTGGGTAGGAATATATATTAACACTCATGCTATGATGCTACTGTTGTGAGATAACTAGCTTATTTATTGTCCTTTCTATTTTCCATTTTTGCAACTTCCAACTTAATATTGCTTAGTTGCATGTATGAATCTTGCAATTCATGAAATTGTGGACAGTGAACTTAAACTCATATTCTAGACTTAATGTGGATAGCAAGTTGAAGTAATTTAAAAAAAAAAACGTTGGAACAATATAATCTAAAATGAGACTGGAGGAGGTTTCAGCTGACTCAAAACCATCATTTTCCCTTACTTCTGGACTAACACTCAATCATTTCGAGCAACCTTTAGAGATGCACTTCCGCTTTGACAAGGCATCAAGAACCCAAAATTACAGTGAAGTCACGATAGAATCGTTTTATTAGAGACTACGTAAGAACTTTTAAGACAATTCCCCCAACATAACAACTTAAGACCCAAACTCTTTCCTCCTACTCCTACCTTCAAAAACCAAACATAGGATTAACTTCTGTCCATTTCTCTGAAAATTACAAAATAAAGAACATTCAGAACATCAATCAAGCATTTTCCTTGAAATTCTTCCCCACCCAATTCCTACACACACACACACACACACACACACACACACACATATATAAACAACCAGTTGGTTAAACCAGACTGTTTCTACAGAAAAGTCACAAAGCATTTGATTAACATAAACTCTGATCCTCCATCAACCAATTGATTTCACAATTCCATAGAACACAACAAACCAAACCAAACCCAAATATGAAAAATCAAGCACAAATGAAAACGATGAGTAAAAAGTGAGAAAGGGAATGAAAAATTGCCTCTTTTCGGCGGCTTCGGCGGCTCTGGCGCGAGCTTCCTGGGAAGCCAATCTCTCAGCTTCAACTCTCTGCTTCTTGCTGCTTCCGTCACAACCCAGGCACTGCCCCATCCTCTCTCTCTCTCCTTTGACCTTTGCTCTTATTTCAACTCTGTATCTATTTATACGCTGTTCGACGCGTCAGTGACAGAGCAGTGGTGATCTCGTCATTTCACATAAACCGCTGTTTAAAGTAGCGCTTATTGTTAAAAACGCGCGTTACTACACAGCACTTGAGTTTTCAGAGCAGAAACCTAAAGATTGTGTCTTCTTCGAAGCAGCAGAGATGACTAAGCGACCGTTAGAGTCTCTCCCTCCAACCGAAACCCTAGAGGTCGACCAGACCCTGTCCCTCGTCCCGCGCGTGAAGCTCAATCTCACCGTCCACCCCTTGAGCGCGGAGGCGCTTTCGAGGCCCATCGACGAGTGGAAGCTGAAGCGCGCGCTCATCGACTTCCTCAGGACCTCGCTCTCCGCCCCCGTGGCCGTCCCGGAGGAGGACATCACGGTCCGGCGCTGCAGGGACCTCAAGAAGCGGAAGCGAGAAGAGCCGGTTGCGCAAGGCACTCTCTTCATCCGCGATCTGGGGTTTCTCGGCCGGAAGAGGAGAAATGCGGAGGACGATGGGGAGGAGGAGGACGTGGCGGTGGCGGAGAAGAAGTTTATGGATTGGAGGAGGCATCTAGTAGAGAAGATGGACGGGATTGAGCTGAACCTTGAAGGGATCAAGTACAAGCTCAGTGTTTCTCTGCCGGCGTGTGATGATTTTGAGGGGATGAAGAAGGATTGGGAAGAGTCTTATGCATTTGGGAATCGAGGTTTTTTTTGCAGCTTTTGGGGTTTAAGCATGGAATGTGTTTACTTTACTCTGCTGAATGGTATAGGAAAATTTGCTTGTTTAGTGATGTGAATGAATGTGCTTTTGTACAGGTTATTCGAGGGGAGCTAGGCAAGACCCGGATACAATCATTTTGAGGGGAGTTCCGTCGAGGTGGTTTGCAGAGCCTCGAGTGTCCTCTAAGCCTTCAATACTGGTTACACATGGGATATTTTCGACATTTGGAGGGATAAGGTATGTGCTTATTTTGGATTTCATTGTCCTTGTGTATCTTGAAATTGAATGCAGCAACTAGTACTTTAAGATTCAGTAATATAACCGGAAGGTCAAAAATCTTGAAACTGTTGTTGACCTGTGGATGCTTTTTAGTTACATTCATTTGTAAAAAGGGAAATGTTTTGATAAGACTCTGATGTCAAGCTTCTCATAGGGCCCTTGTTGTTTGATCAATTGGATGTGATTTGATTATTCATTTTTTTCTGCATTCCTCTATGCATTTGAACTTGTTTTTACTTTTGACCCTATTCAGGGAACGGGCTAGAAGGAGCTCAACATCAAAGTTCTCCAACTAACTGCATTCATATCTAGTGCTTATGAAAATACTCCCCCTATCCCAAAATGAGCTGAACCTTGTCTTTCATTTTCTCACGAAATGAGTGTCCTCTTTCTTTTCTAGGAACTCATTTATGCATGAATTACCAATAATATTTCTATAATAAGTTAGTTATGGTCCATTAAGTTTGTTACAACATATGTCCATAGAGATGAAGATGAAATGTACAACACTGCCTAACTTGTCCTTAGTTTTTCTTAGAAAGAAAGCAATACACTAATTTTGTGATGGGGAGGGGGTATATACTAGTATGGGCACAGTGGGAAATGTTTGATTTAAATATTTGATCAACTATTGTACAATTAGGATTTGAATGGCAACCAACGACAACTGAAGTCTGTTCATTGTTTCAAAATTGATAGAGGAAACTTAGGTGGCATTTGAATTACAAAATTGAATAGAGGAAACTTAGGTGTTATTTGGATTAGGAATTTGATGGAATGAGAATGAAACCCACTCTCATTGTCATTTTCATTGCTTGGTAATGTTGTTTGATTCAATTAATGTGTGGGAATAGGCATCATTTTCATTCCAATTGTTGTTGCTTGGTTTAATAGACTAAAGAATTTGTTGGAAAATAAAATTGATCAACTTATTCATATTTTTAGAAAATATTGAAATAATTATGAAAAAAGTTTGTCATTTAGAATTAAGGAACATTGCCAACAAAATATGTTTGAAAATTCAATACTTGTTAAATTGTTTAGATTTGCTCATAAAGAGAACAGAATCCATAGTTGTGTTCATCTCGAAAGTTTACAATTAAAAATAAAATTGCTCCATCGAATATTTGAGCATGAAGTTGTAAATTTTTTCTCTGTTTCGGATTTTGCACACATAAATATGCAATATTCCAGGAAATTAAGTGTTGGAATCATTTTGTTCATATGCATGGGGATGAGTATGGGAATGGGAGGTTTCTAATCCAAACATTGTCAATGGGAATCCCATTCCTATTCTTCATTTTCAAACCAAAAATCTTAATCCAAAATGCTACCTTAATATATTTCAGGCTTTACAGCTGTAGTTTATAGGCGGTGAATGATGGGCTGTAAATTTATGCTACCTTCTTACCGCACAAATTGTGCAGATTGATTTGGATTAGGTTGTTTTGCTTTGCTTATTTATCAGTTTTAAGTTGGAATGAATAAGACATTCTAGCCATGTTTCTTAAACTTTTAATCCACCAGTAACTTTAGGTTCAAGTCTTTTCTTCTCTCTCATGTTCCTATCGTATCATAAACCTTACAATACATTTCCATTGCCTTTATGCAACAATACCAAGTTAGCTTTCATTCACGCCACAAAATTGAATAACATAACTTAACTGTGCATCATTCTTCATTCATTCATTTAACTTAAACTTGATAGGAATCTTAATGTTGCCGAGGACAATGATCTAGGTAATGATGGGGATGTGGACGGTGGTGACCTAGTTTCAGGTCTGCATTGTAAAATTGTCGTTCAGTTCGAGAAACATAAGGATTTCTGTAACACCCTGAAGGTGCTATGTGGCCGCTCATTGCAAAAGGTAGGTGCTTTATTTGCTCTATATATTATTGTGTCTCTCTAATGTTATATTATTTACCATACAATTTAATTTGACCTTCTTCCAGAGTCTTTTAGGAGTTACTATTATTGTTTCATGTTTTATATTGTTACTGGTAGCATCTTGCATTTGAACATGATCTTGTTCTTGATTGTCATATGCAAACTTTTGGCCTCACGGACAGAATAGGTCTGCAGTTGATTTGATAATGATCCAGTGAGCACTTTTTTGGATCAAACCAAAGAATCCCTTTGATAGAAAAAAAAAAATGGATCTTGGTCTATCTTTGAATAACCTTGGGACTTGGGTTGCACCTCCTAGCATTTTAGTCTATTTAAGAGTTTGTAATATTGCCAAGGAAGTATATGAACAGATTCTTTGGTTACTTTCTCTAAGGTGACACCTCAAAATCAGATAATGGTTACAAAAAGTTCAGTTGCTAGTATTCTGTATGGCCATTCTGATTCTCAATGTGACATTAGAAAAATATTACAATGTTACTTCAATGGTGAATTTGGTTGGTAGTTTCAGTTTACTTATGATGTGGCGTTTACATCTATACATTTTTACCTAAAAGTGGTAGTTCTTATTTTATTCGACAAGTGGTGTGGGTAGATCTATATGTTTAGCTCCATTATATGTTTGGATTCATTTGCAATATAATATACTGTTAGTAACTTATGTAGCTTGCAATTGTGCAGGAAGGATCGCGACTGAAGGCTGATTATGAGGTTACTTGGGACAAAAATGGATTTTTCCGAAATTCAAGAAATCAGACACAAGAAAATAGTAGCAGGATGCCAGCAATAGGAGGACAGTACAGAAGTGAAGCTCCCAGACGGCAATCACATTCTCGCACTAGTCCAGACCACGTGCATCCAAAGAGGTTCAAGGTTAGAATTATTTGAAAGATAATAGAAATCAATTTCACGCCAAAAAGAGAGTTTTCATGTTTTCCATGCCTTGTTCAAGTCTATGATTCTGATCCATAACATAAACCTGTGGTATACAATTGTTCAGGAATAGGGAATGAGACGCTACAGTTGAGAGATCATTGTCTAGAAGTGGCGCAGGGACTGGCATTGAGTTTTGTTTTGTTCAGACACCATGTGAAGTATCCAAAAAGCTCTCATTTTCTTGTTAGATTTGAGATATATATGTACCATTCAACTTATATACTTTATTATCAACCTGGCTTTCATGGCTATGGCACATGTAATTTAGTTGATAAATGCACTAGTCATTGGGTTATTATTTCATTTAACTCTGACCCTTACAAAACGGGTCAACTGCTCATGGGTCAGCTCATTTGGGTAATCCCAAAAAATCTGGTATCTCTTTATAATTTGAAGGATTCCATGCCTGCTCTGTAGAAAAGTCTGCCATTTCTTCACGCAAAGCATGGGTGAATCTTGAATGTGTCGTAAGTTTTTGTCTTCTGTCCTAAACTAAGTCGGTCAACGCACATCACTCTGAAATTTACAATTTTACATTGATGAATATGTCGAAGGTTAATTTTTCAACCCAGTGTTACACGAATTGACACAAGAAACCCAAAAAAAAATCTCAAAACCCAGAAAGTTAACAAAAAAAAAATGTTCAAGAATGCAACTGCAGATCATTATCAGAAGCTTCTCCGGTGGCCTTGAAGCAGCGGCGAGGCTCCACTGACCGGAGAAGAACCGGCGCTCTTCACCATCTTCTTGTCACTCAGTCTTGTTGCATATTCTTTGTTCTTCTTCATTGACCTCCCTGCAACAAAGCTCTCTCCCTGCAGTGCAGGGACCAAGTACCATCCCAGAGAGGTGCACACCACCGCAGCTGATCTCCCGAACACGGCCAAGAACACCAAGATCAAGATCACAGCCGCCGGCAAGTAATAAGCCGGCCGCCTCCACCTAGAAAAGCTTCTCTTCTTGGCCTTGTTCTTCTGTTCTATTACACCTGGCTCTCTCTTTACTTCTTGCACCACAGCAGAGGACTTATGATCCGAGCTCTTCCTGATTTTGCGATCTTCCTGATGCGCCTTACTGTCCCTGAGCTTCACGACGATGGGGACACAATCGTTTGAGCTCGAATACACAAAGCGAACCAGGGAGGGTTCTTGGGAGCCAAGCTGCGAGTAAATCCTCTGCCTCTTCTGATCAAGATCGGCCAAAAGTGCAGAGAACTTGTCGAGGCCGCGATTCGAATACGGGTTCTTGTTTTCCTTGCTGTGTCTCCTGCAGAAACTGTTCTTTCTTGATCTCTTAGGAGTTGAGCATGGACTGCCACAGAGCTCATCATGATCTTCTTTGTCTTCATGACTGAAACTGCCACTTCCACATATGAATGTGCTCAACATCTTAACAAATCACAATGCTTTTTGTTTTGTTTTGCTTCAAGATTTGGAGTTGAAGTGTTGATGATGAGAGGTTTTGGATTATAAAGGGATGATTGATTCCAAAGACTGGGATTTGGTCAAATGTAAATTATATATTCACAGAAGGTTCCCACATGGATTTTGAATTGATTGACTTCTTGGGGAGGAAGAAATAGAGGATGTCACTTTAGTTTTTATAGTATAGATTCAAGGGAAAATTATACATACCTCCCCTCTTAGATAGCAATATTACACAAACTTACCCTGAAGATCATGTTGTTACTTTTACCACCTCTAAGTTTGGCCACAGTTTTACACGTCCATTTTTCCATCATCTTTTTTCCGTTTGAGAGGTGAAAAAGACCAAAATACCCTCACACTAAATAAAAAAAAATAACAACCAAACAGACCCTTAAGTGTTTTTGAAAAAAAAAATTAAAAAAAATTAAAAAAAACAGAAGGAATGAGACGGGCGCCTCTGTTCTCACCGCCGGCCACCTTTGTTCTCACCTCCGGCCACCTCCGTTCTCACCTCCGGCCACCTCTGTTCTCACCGCCGTGGTCGTCTCCATCTTTGGCGGCCACGAAATCTGGTGAGGGGCACCCAACAGCCACCAACGCGGACGACGTCCAGATCTGCTCCGCCGTTGACGGAGAAGGGAGATGGATCGTCGGCTCTCGTCCGTCTAGCTCGTCGTCGGTGACCTTCGCTCGCCGTCCGCTTTCGTCCTCGCCGGAGCTCGTGTGGGTTCGGTGACCTTCTACGTCGTCAGATCTGGATTTCACATATCGCGAGGACGCCGCCGGAGGCCGTGGTCGTCCAGATCCGTCGACGGTGGATGGCGGAGCTCGAACCCAGATCTGGTCGTGGTCTCCACTCGACGGTGGTCACGGTGATCGGAGCTCGCGAGGACGCCGCCGGAGGCCGTGGTCGGAGCTAGAAGGGAAGACCACCAGAATAATCAAGCAACGCCGGAGCGCCGGACGGAGAAATCGCCGATGTTGGGACGGAAATTTGTTTTTTTATTTATTTATTTTTTTCATTTTTTTGGTTAGAAGGTATGGATTTTGGTTAGTTTTGTGTTGATTTTGGTTAGTTTTGTGTTTTTTATTTTATTTAATAACATAGGTAAGATTATAATTTTGAGGAAAACACTCATATTCCGGTA